>JBAIZL010000001.1:118419430-118604430 GCA_036971475.1 Prosapia bicincta | reverse complement strand
TACAAGTTGAACCTTGGTGTAAGATGAAGAGGGATCTACCCGTTAAACCTTGTTGTAAGATGAAGAGGGATCTACCCGTTAAACCTTGTTGTAAGAGGAAGAGGGATCTACCCGTTGAACCTTGTTGTAAGAGGAAGAGGGATCTACCCGTAGAACCTTGTTGTAAGAGGAAAAGGGATCTACCCGTTAAACCTTGTTGTAAGAGGAAGAGGGATCTACCCGATAAACCTTTTTGTAAGAAGAAGAAGGATCTACCCGTTGAACCTTGTTGTAAGAGGAAGAGGGATCTATCGGTTAAACCTTGTTGTAAGAGGAAGAGGGATCTACCCGTTGAACCTTGTTATAAGAAGAAGACAGATCTACCCGTTGAACCTTGGTGTAAGAAGAAGAGTGATCTACACGTTGAACCTTGGTGTAAGAGGAAGAGGGATCTACCCGTTGAACCTCGGTGTAAGAGGAAGAGTGATCTACCCATTAAACCTTGTTGTAAGAGGAAGAGGGATCTAAGCGTTAAAACTTGTTCTAAGAGAAAGAGGGATCTACACGTTAAACCTTGTTGTAAGAGGAAGAGGGATCTACCCGTTAAACCTTTTGGTAAGAAGAAGAGGGATCTACCCGTTGAACCTTGTTGTAAGAGGAAGAGGGATCTATCGGTTAAACCTTGTTGTAAGAGGAAGAGGGATCTACCCGTTGAACCTTGTTGTAAGAAGAAGACAGATCTACCTGTTGAACCTTCTTGTAAGAGGAAGAGGGATCTACCCGTTAAACCTTGTTGTAAGAGGAAGAGGGATCTACCCGTTAAACCTTGTTATAAGAAGAAGACAGATCTACCCGTTGAACCTTGTTGTAATAGAAAGAGGATCTACAAGTTGAACCTTGTTGTAAGAGGAAGAGGGATCTACCCGTTAAACCTTGTTGTAAGAGGAAGAGGGATCTACCCGTTAAACCTTGTTGTAAGAGGAAGAGGCATCTACCCGTTAAACCTTGTTGTAAGAAGAAGAGGGATCTACCCGTTGAACCTTGTTGTAAGAGGAAGAGGGATCTACCCGTTAAACCTTGTTGTAAGAAGAAGAGGGATCTACTTGTTAAACCTTGTTGTAAGAAGAAGAGGGATCTACCCGTTAAACCTTGTTGTAAGAAGAAAAGGGATCTACCCGTTGAACCTTGTTGTAAGAGTAAGAGGGATCTACCCGTTAAACCTTGTTATAAGAAGAAGACAGATCTACCCGTTGAACCTTGTTGTAAGAGAAAGAGGATCTACAAGTTGAACCTTGTTGTAAGAGGAAGAGGGATCTACCCGTCGAAACTTGGAGTAAGAGGAAGAGGGATCTACCCGTTAAACCTTGTTGTAAGAGGAAGAAGGATCTACCCGTTAAACCATGTTGTAAGAAGAAGAGGGATCTACCCGTTGAACCTTGTTGTAAGAGGAAGAGGGAACTACCCGTTGAACCTTGTTGTAAGTAGAAGACCGATCTTCCCGTTGAATCTTGTTGTAAGAGGAAGAGGGATCTACCCGTCAAACCTTGTTATAAGAAGAAGACAGAACTACCCGTTGAACCTTGTAAGAGGAAGAGGGATCTACCCGTTAAACCTTGTTGTAAGAGGAAGAGGGATCTACCCGTCAAACCTTGTTGTAAGAAGAAGAGGGATATACCCGTTGAACCTTGTTGTAAGAGGAAGAGGGATCTATCGGTTAAACCTTGTTGTAAGAGGAAGAGGGATATACCCGTTGAACCTTGTTATAAGAAGAAGACAGATCTACCCGTTAAACCTTGTTGTAAGAGGAAGAGGGATCTACCCGTTAAACCTTGTTGTAAGAGGAAGAGGGATCTACCCGTTACACCTTGTTGTAAGAAGAAGAGGGATCTACCCGTTGAACCTTGTTGTAAGAGGAAGAGGGATCTACCCGTTGAACCTTGTTGTAAGAGGAAGAGGGATCTACCCGTTGAATCTTGTTGTAAGAAGGAGACAGATCTACCCGTTGAACCTTGTTGTAAGAGGAAGAGGGAACTACCCGTTAAACCTTGTTGTAAGAGGAAGAGGGATCTACCCGTTAAACCTTGTTGTAAGAAGAAGAGGGATCTACCCGTTGAACCTTGTTGTAAGAGGAAGAGGGATCTACACGTTAAACCTTGTTGTAAGAAGAAGAGGGATCTAAACGTTGAACCTTGGTGTAAGGGGAAGAGGGATCTACCCGTTAAACCTTGTTGTAAGAGGAAGAGGGATCTACCCGTTAAACCTTGTTGTAAGAAGAAGAGGGATCTACTCGTTGAAACTTGTTGTAAGAGGAGGAGGGATCTACCCATTGAACCTTGTTGTAAGAAGAAGACAGATCTACCCGTTGAACATTGTTGTAAGAGGAAGAGGGATCTACCCGTTAAACCTTGTTGTAAGAGGAAGAGGGATCTACCCGTTAAACCTTGTTGTAAGAAGAAGAGGGATCTACCCATTGAACCTTGTTGTAAAAGGAAGACGGATCTATACGTTAAACGTTGTTGTAAGAAGAAGAGGGATCTACCCGTTGAACCTTGTTGTAAGAAGAAGGCAGATCTACCCGTTGAACCTTGTTGTAAGAGGAAGAGGGATCTACCTGTTGAACCTTGTTGTAAGAGGAAGAGGGATCTACCCGTTAAACCTTGTTTTATAAAGAAGACAGATCTACACGTTGAACCTTGTTGTAAGAAGAAGAGGGATCTACCCGTTGAACCTTGTTGTAAGAGGAAGAGGGATCTACCCGTTAAACATTGTTATAAGAAGAAGACAGATCTAAATGTTGAACCTTGTTGTAAGAGAAAGAGGATCTACCCGTTGAAACTTGTTGTAAGAGGAAGAGGGATCTACCCGTTGAGCCTTGGTGTAAGAGGAAGAGGGATCTACCCGTTAAACCTTGTTGTAAGAGGAAGAGTGATCTACCCGTTAAACCTTGTTGTAAGAAGAAGAGGGATCTACCCGTTGAACCTTGTTGTAAGAGGAAGAGTGATCTACCCGTTGAACCGTGTTGTAGGTGGAAGACAGATCTACTCGTTGAATCTTGTTGTAAGAGGGAGAGGGATCTACCAGTCAAACCTTGTTATAAGAAGAAGACAGAACTACCCGTTGAACCTTGTAAGAGGAAGAGGGATCTACCCGTTAAACCTTGTTGTAAGAGGAAGAGGGATCTACCCGTTAAACCTTGTTGTAAGAGAAGATAGATCCACCCGTTAAACCTTGTTGTAAGAGGAAGAGGGATCTACCCGTTAAACCTTGTTGTAAGAGAAAGAGGGATCTACCCGTTAAACCTCGTTGTAAGAGGAAGATAGATCTACCCGCTAAACCTTGTTGTAAGAGGAAGATAGATCTACCCGTCAAACCTTGTTATAAGAAGAAGACAGATCCACCCGTTGAACCTTGTAGGAGGAAGAGGGATCTACCCGTTAAACCTTGTTGTAAGAAAAAGAGGGATCTACTCGTTAAACCTTGTTGTAAGAGGAAGAGGGATCTACCCGTTGAACCTTGTTGTAAGAGGAAGAGGGATCTAACCGTTAAACCTTGTTATAAGAAGAAGACAGATCTACCCGTTGAACCTTGTTGTAAGAGGAAGAGGGTTCTACCCGTTAAACCTTGTTATAAGAAGAAGACAGATCTACCCCTTGAACCTTGTTGTAAGAGGAAGAGGGATCTACCCGTTCAACCTTGGTGTAAGAGGAAAAGGGATCTACCGTTAAACCTTGTTGTAAGAGGAAGAGGTATCTACCCGTTAAACCTTGTTGTAAGAAGAAGAGGGATCTACCCTTTGAACCTTGTTGTAAGAGAAAGAGGGATCTACCCGTTAAACCTTGTTGTAAGAGGAAGAGGGATCTACCCGTTAAAACTTGTTGTATGAAGAAGAGGGATCTACCCGTTAAACCTTTTTGTAAGAAGAAGAGGGATCTACCCGTTGAACCTTGTTGTAAGAGGAAGAGGGATCTACCCGTTGAACCTTGTTGTAAGAGGAAGAGGGATCTAACCGTAGAACCTTGTTGTAAGAGGAAAAGGGATCTACCCGTTAAACCTTGTTGTAAGAGGAAGAGGGATCTACCCGTTAAACCTTTTTGTAAGAAGAAGAGGGATCTACCCGTTGAACCTTGTTGTAAGAGGAAGAGGGATCTATCGGTTAAACCTTGTTGTAAGAGGAAGAGGGATCTACCCGTTGAACCTTGTTATAAGAAGAAGACAGATCTACCCGTTGAACCTTGGTGTAAGAGGAAGAGTGATCTACACGTTGAACCTTGGTGTAAGAGGAAGAGGGATCTACCCGTTGAACCTTGGTGTAACAGGAAGAGCGATCTACCCATTAAACCTTGTTGTAAGAGGAAGAGGGATCTAAGCGTTAAAACTTGTTCTAAGAGAAAGAGGGATCTACCCGTCAAACCTTGTTGTAAGAGGAAGAGGGATCTACCCGTTAAACCTTTTGGTAAGAAGAAGAGGGATCTACCCGTTGAACCTTGTTGTAAGAGGAAGAGGGATCTATCGGTTAAACCTTGTTGTAAGAGGAAGAGGGATCTACCCGTTGAACCTTGTTGTAAGAAGAAGACAGATCTACCTGTTGAACCTTGTTGTAAGAGGAAGAGGGATGTACCCGTTAAACCTTGTTGTAAGAGGAAGAGGGATCTACCCGTTAAACCTTGTTATAAGAAGAAGACAGATCTACCCGTTGAACCTTGTTGTAAGAGAAAGAGGATCTACAAGTTGAACCTTGTTGTAAGAGGAAGAGGGATCTACCCGTTAAACCTTGTTGTAAGAGGAAGAGGGATCTACCCGTTAAACCTTGTTGTAAGAGGAAGAGGCATCTACCCGTTAAACCTTGTTGTAAGAAGAAGAGGGATCTACCCGTTGAACCTTGTTGTAAGAGGAAGAGTGATCTACCCGTTAAACCTTGTTGTAAGAAAAAGGGGGATCTACCCATTGAACCTTGTTGTAGAGAAAGACGGATCTACACGTTAAACGTTGTTGTAAGAAGAAAAGGGATCTACCCGTTGAACCTTGTTGTAAGAGTAAGAGGGATCTACCCGTTAAACCTTGTTATAAGAAGAAGACAGATCTACCCGTTGAACCTTGTTGTAAGAGAAAGAGGATCTACAAGTTGAACCTTGTTGTAAGAGGAAGAGGGATCTACCCGTCGAAACTTGGAGTAAGAGGAAGAGGGATCTACCCGTTAAACCTTGTTGTAAGAGGAAGAAGGATCTACCCGTTAAACCATGTTGTAAGAAGAACAGGGATCTACCCGTTGAACCTTGTTGTAAGAGGAAGAGGGAACTACCCGTTGAACCTTGTTGTAAGTAGAAGACCGATCTTCCCGTTGAATCTTGTTGTAAGAGGAAGAGGGATCTACCCGTCAAACCTTGTTATAAGAAGAAGACAGATCTACCCGTTAAACCTTGTTGTAAGAGGAAGAGGGATCTACCCGTTACACCTTGTTGTAAGAAGAAGAGGGATCTACCCGTTGAACCTTGTTGTAAGAGGAAGAGGGATCTAGCCGTTGAACCTTGTTGTAAGAGGAAGAGGGATCTACCCGTTGAATCTTGTTGTAAGAAGGAGACAGATCTACCCGTTGAACCTTGTTGTAAGAGGAAGAGGGAACTACCCGTTAAACCTTGTTGTAACAGGAAGAGGGATCTACCCGTTAAACCTTGTTGTAAGAAGAAGAGGGATCTACCCGTTGAACCTTGTTGTAAGAGGAAGAGGGATCTACACGTTAAACCTTGTTGTAAGAAGAAGAGGGATCTACCCGTTGAACCTTGGTGTAAGGGGAAGAGGGATCTACCCGTTAAACCTTGTTGTAAGAGGAAGAGGGATCTACCCGTTAAACCTTGTTGTAAGAAGAAGAGGGATCTACTCGTTGAAACTTGTTGTAAGAGGAGGAGGGATCTACCCATTGAACCTTGTTGTAAGAAGAAGACAGATCTACCCGTTGAACATTGTTGTAAGAGGAAGAGGGATCTACCCGTTAAACCTTGTTGTAAGAGGAAGAGGGATCTACCCGTGAAACCTTGTTGTAAGAAGAAGAGGGATCTACCCATTGAACCTTGTTGTAAAAGGAAGACGGATCTATACGTTAAACGTTGTTGTAAGAAGAAGAGGGATCTACCCGTTGAACCTTGTTGTAAGAAGAAGGCAGATCTACCCGTTGAACCTTGTTGTAAGAGGAAGAGGGATCTACCTGTTGAACCTTGTTGTAAGAGGAAGAGGGATCTACCCGTTAAACCTTGTTTTATAAAGAAGACAGATCTACACGTTGAACCTTGTTGTAAGAAGAAGAGGGATCTACCCGTTGAACCTTGTTGTAAGAGGAAGAGGGATCTACCCGTTAAACATTGTTATAAGAAGAAGACAGATCTAAATGTTGAACCTTGTTGTAAGAGAAAGAGGATCTACCCGTTGAAACTTGTTGTAAGAGGAAGAGGGATCTACCCGTTGAGCCTTGGTGTAAGAGGAAGAGGGATCTACCCGTTAAACCTTGTTGTAAGAGGAAGAGTGATCTACCCGTTAAACCTTGTTGTAAGAAGAAGAGGGATCTACCCGTTGAACCTTGTTGTAAGAGGAAGAGTGATCTACCCGTTGAACCTTGTTGTAGGTGGAAGACAGATCTACTCGTTGAATCTTGTTGTAAGAGGAAGAGGGATCTACCAGTCAAACCTTGTTATAAGAAGAAGACAGAACTACCCGTTGAACCTTGTAAGAGGAAGAGGGATCTACCCGTTAAACCTTGTTGTAAGAGGAAGAGGGATCTACCCGTTAAACCTTGTTGTAAGAGAAGATAGATCCACCCGCTAAACCTTGTTGTAAGAGGAAGATAGATCTACCCGTCAAACCTTGTTATAAGAAGAAGACAGATCCACCCGTTGAACCTTGTAGGAGGAAGAGGGATCTACCCGTTAAACCTTGTTGTAAGAAAAAGAGGGATCTACTCGTTAAACCTTGTTGTAAGAGGAAGAGGGATCTACCCGTTGAACCTTGTTGTAAGAGGAAGAGGGATCTAACCGTTAAACCTTGTTATAAGAAGAAGACAGATCTACCCGTTGAACCTTGTTGTAAGAGGAAGAGGGTTCTACCCGTTAAACCTTGTTATAAGAAGAAGACAGATCTACCCCTTGAACCTTGTTGTAAGAGGAAGAGGGATCTACCCGTTCAACCTTGGTGTAAGAGGAAAAGGGATCTACCGTTAAACCTTGTTGTAAGAGGAAGAGGTATCTACCCGTTAAACCTTGTTGTAAGAAGAAGAGGGATCCACCCTTTGAACCTTGTTGTAAGAGAAAGAGGGATCTACCCGTTAAACCTTGTTTTATAAAGAAGACAGATCTACACGTTGAACCTTGTTGTAAGAAGAAGAGGGATCTACCCGTTGAACCTTGTTGTAAGAGGAAGAGGGATCTACCCGTTAAACATTGTTATAAGAAGAAGACAGATCTAAATGTTGAACCTTGTTGTAAGAGAAAGAGGATCTACCCGTTGAAACTTGTTGTAAGAGGAAGAGGGATCTACCCGTTGAGCCTTGGTGTAAGAGGAAGAGGGATCTACCCGTTAAACCTTGTTGTAAGAGGAAGAGTGATCTACCCGTTAAACCTTGTTGTAAGAAGAAGAGGGATCTACCCGTTGAACCTTGTTGTAAGAGGAAGAGTGATCTACCCGTTGAACCTTGTTGTAGGTGGAAGACAGATCTACTCGTTGAATCTTGTTATAAGAGGAAGAGGGATCTACCAGTCAAACCTTGTTGTAAGAAGAGGAGGGATCTACCCGTTAAACCTTGTTGTATGAAGAAGAGGGATCTACCCGTTAAACCTTGTTGTAAGAAGAAGAGGGATCTACCCGTTAAACCTTGTTGTAAGAAGAAGATTGATCTACCCGTTAAACCTTGTTGTAAGAAGAAGAGGGATCTACCCGTTAAACCTTGTTGTAAGAAGAGGAGGGATCTACCCGTTAAACCTTGTTGTAAGAAGAAGAGGGATCTACCCGTTAAACCTTGTTGTATGAAGAAGAGGGATCTACCCGTTAAACCTTGTTATAAGAAGAAGAGGGATCTACCCGTTAAACCTTGTTGTAAGAAGAAGAGGGATCTACCCGTTAAACCTTGTTGTAAGAAGAGGAGGGATCTACCCGTTAAACCTTGTTGTAAGAAGAAGAGGGATCTACCCGTTAAACCTTGTTGTATGAAGAAGAGGGATCTACCCGTTAAACCTTGTTGTAATAAGAAGAGGGATCTACCCGTTAAACCTTGTTGTAAGAAGAAGAGGGATCTACTTGTTAAACCTTGTTGTAAGAAGAAGAGGGATCTACCCGTTAAACCTTGTTGTAAGAAGAAGAGGGATCTACCCGTTGAACCTTGTTGTAAGAGGAAGAGGGATCTACCCGTTAAACCTTGTTGTAAGAGGAAGAGGGATCTACCCGTTAAACCTTGTTGTATGAAGAAGAGGGATCTACCCGTTAAACCTTGTTGTAAGAAGAAGAGGGATCTACCCGTTAAACCTTGTTGTAAGAAGAAGAGGGATCTACCCGTTAAACCTTGTTGTAAGAAGAGGAGGGATCTACCCGTTAAACCTTGTTGTAAGAAGAAGAGGGATCTACCCGTTAAACCTTGTTGTATGAAGAAGAGGGATCTACCCGTTAAACCTTGTTGTAAGAAGAAGAGGGATCTACCCGTTAAACCTTGTTGTAAAAAGAAGTGGGATCTACCCGTTGAACCTTGTTGTAAGAAGAAGAGGGATCTACCCGTTAAACCTTGTTGTAAGAAGAAGAGGGATCTACCCGTTAAACCTTGTTGTAAGAAGAGGAGGGATCTACCCGTTAAACCTTGTTGTAAGAAGAAGAGGGATCTACCCGTTAAACCTTGTTGTATGAAGAAGAGGGATCTACCCGTTAAACCTTGTTGTAAGAAGAAGAGGGATCTACCCGTTAAACCTTGTTGTAAGAAGAAGAGGGATCTACTTGTTAAACCTTGTTGTAAGACGAAGAGGGATCTACCCGTTAAACCTTGTTGTAAGAAGAAGAGGGATCTACCCGTTAAACCTTGTTGTAAGAAGAAGAGGGATCTACCCGTTGAACCTTGTTGTAAGAGGAAGAGGGATCTACCCGTTAAACCTTGTTGTAAGAGGAAGAGGGATCTACCCGTTAAACCTTGTTGTATGAAGAAGAGGGATCTACCCGTTAAACCTTGTTGTAAGAAGAAGAGGGATCTACCCGTTAAACCTTGTTGTAAGAGGAAGAGGGATCTACCCGTTAAACCTTGTTGTATGAAGAAGAGGGATCTACCCGTTAAACCTTGTTGTAAGAAGAAGAGGGATCTACCCGTTAAACCTTGTTGTAAGAAGAAGAGGGATCTACCCGTTAAACCTTGTTGTAAGAAGAGGAGGGATCTACCCGTTAAACCTTGTTGTAAGAAGAAGAGGGATCTACCCGTTAAACCTTGTTGTATGAAGAAGAGGGATCTACCCGTTAAACCTTATTGTAAGAAGAAGAGGGATCTACCCGTTAAACCTTGTTGTAAGAAGAAGAGGGATCTACCCGTTGAACCTTGTTGTAAGAGGAAGAGGGATCTACCCGTTGAACCTTGTTGTAAGAGGAAGAGGGATCTACCCGTAGAACCTTGTTGTAAGAGGAAAAGGGATCTACCCGTTAAACCTTGTTGTAAGAGGAAGAGGGATCTACCCGTTAAACCTTTTTGTAAGAAGAAGAGGGATCTACCCGTTGAACCTTGTTGTAAGAGGAAGAGGGATCTATCGGTTAAACCTTGTTGTAAGAGGAAGAGGGATCTACCCGTTGAACCTTGTTATAAGAAGAAGACAGATCTACCCGTTGAACCTTGGTGTAAGAGGAAGAGTGATCTACACGTTGAACCTTGGTGTAAGAGGAAGAGGGATCTACCCGTTGAACCTTGGTGTAACAGGAAGAGCGATCTACCCATTAAACCTTGTTGTAAGAGGAAGAGGGATCTAAGCGTTAAAACTTGTTCTAAGAGAAAGAGGGATCTACCCGTTAAACCTTGTTGTAAGAGGAAGAGGGATCTACCCGTTAAACCTTTTGGTAAGAAGAAGAGGGATCTACCCGTTGAACCTTGTTGTAAGAGGAAGAGGGATCTATCGGTTAAACCTTGTTGTAAGAGGAAGAGGGATCTACCCGTTGAACTTTGTTGTAAGAAGAAGACAGATCTACCTGTTGAACCTTGTTGTAAGAGGAAGAGGGATGTACCCGTTAAACCTTGTTGTAAGAGGAAGAGGGATCTACCCGTTAAACCTTGTTATAAGAAGAAGACAGATCTACCCGTTGAACCTTGTTGTAAGAGAAAGAGGATCTACAAGTTGAACCTTGTTGTAAGAGGAAGAGGGATCTACCCGTTAAACCTTGTTGTAAGAGGAAGATTGATCTACCCGTTAAACCTTGTTGTAAGAGGAAGAGGCATCTACCCGTTAAACCTTGTTGTAAGAAGAAGAGTGATCTACCCGTTGAACCTTGTTGTAAGAGGAAGAGGGATCTACCCGTTAAACCTTGTTGTAAGAAAAAGGGGGATCTACCCATTGAACCTTGTTGTAGAGAAAGACGGATCTACACGTTAAACGTTGTTGTAAGAAGAAAAGGGATCTACCCGTTGAACCTTGTTGTAAGAGTAAGAGGGATCTACCCGTTAAACCTTGTTATAAGAAGAAGACAGATCTACCCGTTGAACCTTGTTGTAAGAGAAAGAGGATCTACAAGTTGAACCTTGTTGTAAGAAGAAGAGGGATCTACCCGTTGAACCTTGTTGTAAGAGGAAGAGGGATCTACGCGTTGAACCTTGTTGTAAGAGGAAGAGGGATCTACCCGTTGAATCTTGTTGTAAGAAGGAGACAGATCTACCCGTTGAACCTTGTTGTAAGAGGAAGAGGGAACTACCCGTTAAACCTTGTTGTAACAGGAAGAGGGATCTACCCGTTAAACCTTGTTGTAAGAAGAAGAGGGATCTACCCGTTGAACCTTGTTGTAAGAGGAAGAGGGATCTACACGTTAAACCTTGTTGTAAGAAGAAGAGGGATCTACCCGTTGAACCTTGGTGTAAGGGGAAGAGGGATCTACCCGTTAAACCTTGTTGTAAGAGGAAGAGGGATCTACCCGTTAAACCTTGTTGTAAGAAGAAGAGGGATCTACTCGTTGAAACTTGTTGTAAGAGGAGGAGGGATCTACCCATTGAACCTTGTTGTAAGAAGAAGACAGATCTACCCGTTGAACATTGTTGTAAGAGGAAGAGGGATCTACCCGTTAAACCTTGTTGTAAGAGGAAGAGGGATCTACCCGTTAAACCTTGTTGTAAGAAGAAGAGGGATCTACCCATTGAACCTTGTTGTAAGAGGAAGACGGATCTATACGTTAAACGTTGTTGTAAGAAGAAGAGGGATCTACCCGTTGAACCTTGTTGTAAGAAGAAGGCAGATCTACCCGTTGAACCTTGTTGTAAGAGGAAGAGGGATCTACCTGTTGAACCTTGTTGTAAGAGGAAGAGGGATCTACCCGTTAAACCTTGTTTTATAAAGAAGACAGATCTACACGTTGAACCTTGTTGTAAGAAGAAGAGGGATCTACCCGTTGAACCTTGTTGTAAGAGGAAGAGGGATCTACCCGTTAAACATTGTTATAAGAAGAAGACAGATCTAAATGTTGAACCTTGTTGTAAGAGAAAGAGGATCTACCCGTTGAAACTTGTTGTAAGAGGAAGAGGGATCTACCCGTTGAGCCTTGGTGTAAGAGGAAGAGGGATCTACCCGTTAAACCTTGTTGTAAGAGGAAGAGTGATCTACCCGTTAAACCTTGTTGTAAGAAGAAGAGGGATCTACCCGTTGAACCTTGTTGTAAGAGGAAGAGTGATCTACCCGTTGAACCTTGTTGTAGGTGGAAGACAGATCTACTCGTTGAATCTTGTTATAAGAGGAAGAGGGATCTACCAGTCAAACCTTGTTGTAAGAAGAGGAGGGATCTACCCGTTAAACCTTGTTGTATGAAGAAGAGGGATCTACCCGTTAAACCTTGTTGTAAGAAGAAGAGGGATCTACCCGTTAAACCTTGTTGTAAGAAGAAGATTGATCTACCCGTTAAACCTTGTTGTAAGAAGAAGAGGGATCTACCCGTTAAACCTTGTTGTAAGAAGAGGAGGGATCTACCCGTTAAACCTTGTTGTAAGAAGAAGAGGGATCTACCCGTTAAACCTTGTTGTATGAAGAAGAGGGATCTACCCGTTAAACCTTGTTGTAAGAAGAAGAGGGATCTACCCGTTAAACCTTGTTGTAAGAAGAAGAGGGATCTACCCGTTAAACCTTGTTGTAAGAAGAGGAGGGATCTACCCGTTAAACCTTGTTGTAAGAAGAAGAGGGATCTACCCGTTAAACCTTGTTGTATGAAGAAGAGGGATCTACCCGTTAAACCTTGTTGTAATAAGAAGAGGGATCTACCCGTTAAACCTTGTTGTAAGAAGAAGAGGGATCTACTTGTTAAACCTTGTTGTAAGAAGAAGAGGGATCTACCCGTTAAACCTTGTTGTAAGAAGAAGAGGGATCTACCCGTTGAACCTTGTTGTAAGAGGAAGAGGGATCTACCCGTTAAACCTTGTTGTAAGAGGAAGAGGGATCTACCCGTTAAACCTTGTTGTATGAAGAAGAGGGATCTACCCGTTAAACCTTGTTGTAAGAAGAAGAGGGATCTACCCGTTAAACCTTGTTGTAAGAAGAAGAGGGATCTACCCGTTAAACCTTGTTGTAAGAAGAGGAGGGATCTACCCGTTAAACCTTGTTGTAAGAAGAAGAGGGATCTACCCGTTAAACCTTGTTGTATGAAGAAGAGGGATCTACCCGTTAAACCTTGTTGTAAGAAGAAGAGGGATCTACCCGTTAAACCTTGTTGTAAAAAGAAGTGGGATCTACCCGTTGAACCTTGTTGTAAGAAGAAGAGGGATCTACCCGTTAAACCTTGTTGTAAGAAGAAGAGGGATCTACCCGTTAAACCTTGTTGTAAGAAGAGGAGGGATCTACCCGTTAAACCTTGTTGTAAGAAGAAGAGGGATCTACCCGTTAAACCTTGTTGTATGAAGAAGAGGGATCTACCCGTTAAACCTTGTTGTAAGAAGAAGAGGGATCTACCCGTTAAACCTTGTTGTAAGAAGAAGAGGGATCTACTTGTTAAACCTTGTTGTAAGAAGAAGAGGGATCTACCCGTTAAACCTTGTTGTAAGAAGAAGAGGGATCTACCCGTTAAACCTTGTTGTAAGAAGAAGAGGGATCTACCCGTTGAACCTTGTTGTAAGAGGAAGAGGGATCTACCCGTTAAACCTTGTTGTAAGAGGAAGAGGGATCTACCCGTTAAACCTTGTTGTATGAAGAAGAGGGATCTACCCGTTAAACCTTGTTGTAAGAAGAAGAGGGATCTACCCGTTGAACCTTGTTGTAAGAGGAAGAGGGATCTACCCGTTAAACCTTGTTGTAAGAGGAAGAGGGATCTACCCGTTAAACCTTGTTGTATGAAGAAGAGGGATCTACCCGTTAAACCTTGTTGTAAGAAGAAGAGGGATCTACCCGTTAAACCTTGTTGTAAGAAGAAGAGGGATCTACCCGTTAAACCTTGTTGTAAGAAGAGGAGGGATCTACCCGTTAAACCTTGTTGTAAGAAGAAGAGGGATCTACCCGTTAAACCTTGTTGTATGAAGAAGAGGGATCTACCCGTTAAACCTTGTTGTAAGAAGAAGAGGGATCTACCCGTTAAACCTTGTTGTAAAAAGAAGTGGGATCTACCCGTTGAACCTTGTTGTAAGAAGAAGAGGGATCTACCCGTTAAACCTTGTTGTAAGAAGAAGAGGGATCTACCCGTTAAACCTTGTTGTAAGAAGAGGAGGGATCTACCCGTTAAACCTTGTTGTAAGAAGAAGAGGGATCTACCCGTTAAACCTTGTTGTATGAAGAAGAGGGATCTACCCGTTAAACCTTGTTGTAAGAAGAAGAGGGATCTACCCGTTAAACCTTGTTGTAAGAAGAAGAGGGATCTACTTGTTAAACCTTGTTGTAAGAAGAAGAGGGATCTACCCGTTAAACCTTGTTGTAAGAAGAAGAGGGATCTACCCGTTAAACCTTGTTGTAAGAAGAAGAGGGATCTACCCGTTGAACCTTGTTGTAAGAGGAAGAGGGATCTACCCGTTAAACCTTGTTGTAAGAGGAAGAGGGATCTACCCGTTAAACCTTGTTGTATGAAGAAGAGGGATCTACCCGTTAAACCTTGTTGTAAGAAGAAGAGGGATCTACCCGTTAAACCTTGTTGTAAGAGGAAGAGGGATCTACCCGTTAAACCTTGTTGTATGAAGAAGAGGGATCTACCCGTTAAACCTTGTTGTAAGAAGAAGAGGGATCTACCCGTTAAACCTTGTTGTAAGAAGAAGAGGGATCTACCCGTTAAACCTTGTTGTAAGAAGAGGAGGGATCTACCCGTTAAACCTTGTTGTAAGAAGAAGAGGGATCTACCCGTTAAACCTTGTTGTATGAAGAAGAGGGATCTACCCGTTAAACCTTGTTGTAAGAAGAAGAGGGATCTACCCGTTAAACCTTGTTGTAAGAAGAAGAGGGATCTACCCGTTGAACCTTGTTGTAAGAGGAAGAGGGATCTACCCGTTAAACCTTGTTGTAAGAGGAAGAGGGATCTAACTGTCAAGCCTTTTTGTAATAAGATGGACAAATACAATTAGGCAAGTGTAAGAAATGTGCTTATTGATGAAAAATATGAAGAAATTTTAGCAACGCGTGATCAGGATCGAAAATTGAATTAGAGCTGCTCAACGGAGTAGAAGGAAATGTCTTCTCGCAGACGAATGAAAAATATTATTTTCAAAATATATGTCTGACTGCACTTGCTAAACTTGGGACGAAAACTTATGCCAATATATTGCTTTACGTTGTCCAATAATGGACCAAATAATTAAAATATTTCTACTCCTGACATTGTTCTAAATTAATTAACTTTCAGAATTGTGCAATTCTAATATTTTACTTAACATTATCGATGTGTGGTAAATTTTATTATTCTTTAGAATTCAAAAATATATTCATTATTTTCATCATAAATTTAAAATTTACTAAATAATTTTACCATTTAAACCTAACTTTTCAATCTTACACATTTTACGCGTTGGCCATTTAAAAATTTAAAACTAGATAAATGTTTAAACATTTATTTAGTGTGAGATGGTATATTCAATTTAAACTTCCACCAATGATTAAGCAACACTCTTGGACATAATTAATATGTATTCTTTAGGAGCCCTGATTAACTGATTTTCTTACAAGGTCTTTATATTAATTTATTTATTATTATTATTTTCTAACATAAATCTCAAAGTATCTGCATTTAAAACAGGAGGATGTACTTTATATAATGCTTTATAAAATATTTTCATTGAGTTTAACAATTTGAAGTTATAAAGATAAAAGCATAAATATGTCTAGAAACAGAGTAACGCATATGTTATAGTTTAAATATGAATGGAACATGGAGAAAAGATATTTAATTTTGTGCAAATTTTACGATGTTTAATATTCATATCAGCCGTTAGCCTCATATGTTGCGCATTACGATCCTCTCCTGGCATCATTCTTCTTGATGGATGTGCTATTTACACTAGCCTATATCCGCATTGTACGGTTAAAGTTGACAGATTAGTTTAGGTTACCAGGTCTAAAACTCACAAAATCAAATAAATAATTTTTCAAAGCAAAATAAAATATTTCTATTTTAAAATGTAAAAATAATTCTAAAACCAAAAGGTATTTTAATATCTTTCGAAAAAGATAATATGATAAAACATTTATGTTATAGACTGTTACTGCTATCAGTTTATATCTTGTTAAAATTTTAAATCGTTAGTATAATATTTTTCATTCATCCACTCAAGTTCAAATACATTTTTTTAATCTAGTAATGTATGGCACTTGATTTTAATAGTTTTTTTTCAAATATTAATTCATTAATTAAATTTAATTAATTAATTTTAGTTTTACATAGGAGAAACGTTTTCACAAAAGGAGAAAGGTATCCAATATAGTTATTTGGTTCCATTTTGCTTAAAATAAGTGATGACATGATTTAATAAAACAGCTGAAATTACTATATACGTTATGTGGTAAAACAGCTGTTTTAACGCATCGGTTATGTTACATTATTTATATTAATTGTAATTATTTAATAATAAGTAAATAAATAATTTTGTTTACTGTGTTTACATAAGTAAAAATTTACTTTTAACATTTTTTTATTTATATTACTTGTTTATCTACAGTTTATTTGTAATAACCTCTTAATTTCAAATCATTGCAGTATGCACATAATAAAGCTAATACTCAATGTTTGCAACAAAAATGTTTAATACATCAAATACTTTCTGCAACATGCTACCGTCATCCCTGTAGACATTAATCAGGTTTATGTCATTGTGTTTGAGTGTATGTTAGTGGCTTACGTCTTTAGCTAATTTTATAATGTAACATTTTGATAATTCAATATTGCTGTTACATTTTAAGCCATTACAAAACAAAAATGTATGAATATACACGTCTGTATTCTCAAGTTTTAGTTTTTGTAATTTTACAGAGAAGTAAAATTACATTTTAATTTTGTAATGAATTATATAGAAGTATTGAGATAATATAAAATCCAATAAGTAATCTAAATATTTTGGATGTAATGTGAATTGAAGGTCTTTACGAGTGTTACGCCTAATAACCAAAGGAAGCAACATTAAAGTTCTAGAGCTTACTCCAAATCAAACTTCAAACGGATTTCTTGCCTTCTCACAGCTTCCGGCGTTTCCAATTTCCGTCCAAATTATTTCTTTGATGTTTAGAGTAAGTAAAGTTGTCCCTATTACAGATTACATCTTTATTTAGAAAGGAGACATATAAAACAGAGTGGGTGTCCTACGATAACATAAGTTGACAGAATGTTGATTATTCCCCTAGTAAAAAACACAATGAATGTGCGAGAGTATGCAACCAATGAATTTAAAAGAGTGTGCAACCAATGAATGTGTGACAGTATGCAACTAATGAATGTGTGAGAATGTGCAACCAATGAATGTGCGAGAGTTTGCAACCAATGAATGTGTGAGAGTGTGCAACCAATTAATGTACGAGAGTATGCAACCAATGAATGTGTGAGAGTGTGAGACCAATGAATGTGTGAGAGTGTGCGACCAATGAATGTGTGAGAGTGTGCAACCATTGAATGTGTGAGAGTGTGTAACCATTGAATATGCGAGAGTATGCAACCAATGAATGTGTGAGAGTGTGCAACCATTGAATGTGTGAGAGTGTGCAACCAATTAATATACGAGAGTATGCAACCAATGAATGTGTGAGAGTGTGCGACCAATGAATGTGTGAGAGTGTGCGACCAATGAATGTGTGACAGTATGCAACTAATGAATGTGTGAGAATGTGCAACCAATGAATGTGCGAGAGTTTGCAACCAATGAATGTGTGAGAGTGTGCGACCAATGAATGTGTGAGAGTGTGCGACCAATGAATATGCGAGAGTATGCAACCAATGAATGTGTGAGAGTGTGCAACCATTGAATGTGTGAGAGTATGCAACCAATTAATGTAGGAGAGTATGCAACCAATGAATGTGTGAGAGTGTGCAACCAATGAATTTAAAAGAGTGTGCAACCAATGAATGTGTGACAATATGCATCCAATGAATGTGTGAGAATGTGCAACCAATGAATGTGCGAGAGTATGCAACCAATGAATGTGTGAGAGCGTGCAACCAATGAATGTGTTGAGTGTGCAACCAATGAATGTGTGAGAATGTGCAATCAATGAATGTGTGAGAGTGTGCGACCAATGAATGTGTGAGAATGTGCAACCAATGAATGTGTGAGAGTGTGCGACCAATGAATGTGTGAGAATGTGCAATCAATGAATGTGTGAGAGTGTGCGGCCAATGAATGTGTGAGAATGTGCAACCAATGAATGTGTGAGAGTGTGCGACCAATGAATGTGTGAGAATGTGCAATCAATGAATGTGTGAGAGTGTGCGACCAATGAATGTGTGAGAATGTGCAACCAATGAATGTGTGAGAGTGTGCGACCAATGAATGTGTGAGAATGTGCAATCAATGAATGTGTGAGAGTGTGCGACCAATGAATGTGTGAGAATGTGCAACCAATGAATGTGTGAGAGTGTGCGACCAATGAATGTGTGAAAATGTGCAACCAATGAATGTGTGAGAGTGTGCGACCAATGAATGTGTGAGAATGTGCAACCAATGAATGTGTGAGAGTGTGCGACCAATGAATGTGTGAGAATGTGCAACCAATGAATGTGTGAGAGTGTGCGACCAATGAATGTGTGAGAATGTGCAATCAATGAATGTGTGAGAGTGTGCAACCAATGAATGTGTGAATTGGTTGTACTACAACCTTTCTCTCGGTTGTAGTGCCCACACCGCACATGACAGAGTATTTTAGAATAAAATACTAATTAAGGAGCTCGTCATAAATTGCCAAGTGTATTTATATAGTCCACTTACTGGCTGATAGATAACGATATTCAGGGGAGTAGAATTTGCTTAGCTATTATCAATGCTCACCAGGCTGAAGCTTTTAGTAAAATGAAATTATTCCGAGATCAGAAAGCATTCTGTGTTTTACAAAACAAACACCCCCGATATTTTGGAACTATGTTTTCGAGACCATCTTAACGTTGTCGGAGACATGTAAACAGCCATTTTTCCTAAACTTTAGGTAATGTTTTTTCTTGCTACTGCGTGGATTGATTCTAAAGCTGTTGAATGGAGTGAGAAAGACGTTTTAGCTTTGAGCAATGCCATTGTCACTTTATTGAGCTAACTACTCATACATATTTGATAATCGAAGTGAACTTTGCCACATGGCTGTATCACTCAGATTTCGTTTACACAATGGACTTCACAATGCCTGACAGACGTCTGCTACACCTAACTGTTGCTGGAAAAACTCACATTTTTCAATTCTTCTTCCAAAGGCTGTTATCGTTAAATAGTGAGCATTTCTTTCATACAAAATGAATTTTGACATCCCACCTTCGAAATCCTTTATCATCTGAGGCCACTAATTTATAAATTGAAAGGAAAATGTTATTTTAAAATATTCAACATTTTTAATAGTTTAAAATATCACACTTAGAAACTGTTAATATTTCTAATAATATTAGAAATATAACTGCAGTTACACTAAAAGTTTTGTACAACAATTTTGCACTATAATTTTAGTGCTATATTATATAGGCTACACTAAGAAACGGTTTAAGTAATTCTAAAAGCAAAATTGACGATTAGTATAAAAAATATTTACTATGATGGAAACGTTTTTCTAGATAATACAATTGGCATCTTGTGACGTCATTATTTTTGAATCTCATAATTACAGTGAGTGAATTCTCTTGTTAGGAAATTTTCGTGGTTGTTGCACAATGTCTTTACTTTATAACTTAAATTACATAAATATTGTGAACAGTAATTACTTGTGTGCTATAATAAATATAGCTACTTCGAGACAGGTAGAGTTTTTTATTGTCAGGATAATAATTTAACGCAAACTTAAACAATCTGTACGGTTGCCAAGAGCTGCATTACGCGCTTGTAAGTTACTTAGTTATTCCTTACTATGTCTTGTATTATATTGTTATACGTATAAAGATATCAAGAGATACAAAAAGCCCTACTTTAAAATCTGGTTTTGTTTTAAGCCCTTTAAAAAAGTTTTTCATTTTCTTATGGGTTAGGTTAGAAGAAAAAGAAATGTATGTTTTTAAATGAGCTTATATTTAAAGTCCTTTAATATAAAACAATTGACGTAATTTAATGGTAACATTAAGTTAAGGAGTATTTTAGCTGTTCAAAACAAGTATTAAAATGTTTTATAATAAAGCTATGATGGGTTTTAACCTATTATTTCAGAAAATTGGCAGAAGATGAAAAGGGAAGGGTTTTATTATTTGAAAAGACACGAGAAGATTGAAGAAGTAAAAACGACGTTATTTCAAAATAAGATTCTTAATTCCTAAAGCATAACTTTTCAAAAGTTAAGGGAGATGGTCATTAACTTATTCTTTTATACTAACCGTAAGAAGCTGGATTTGGTTAGGTTGGATTTGGTTCTCTTGAAGGAAAACAAATAACCTTTTCGTAACAGGGCTTTAACACGTTCGCTATCGAAATGTTAAGAAAATAACTTTTGGTATAGACCAGCCGGCTCACATATGCGCCTTACGGTCTCTCGTTGTGGACCGACGGCTCACACATGCGCTGCTCTGGGTTGTTGAAATGGACCGGCGGCTCATATTTGCGACGCTGTTTGCGTGTTACTTTTATTACTCTGACAAATCAGTGGTTTATTTTAACGGTTTGATATATTCGTATCGGACTATAAACATGTCTGACGTTAATGTGGTACATTTGGTCTCTCAGTAATCAAGGTCAAAATACTCCTGACACATTGTTTATTCCTTCGTGCTTGGAAAATATTGAGTCACCATTCTATTCCATTAGAATCACAAAGAATGTACTCTAGATGGCATTTATCAGCACAGGATGTAAACCTGTCACAAGTGATGAGTGCGTTTGTAAATATTTTGTTGGCCTACTGTATATGGAATACAAATGTAAACTAATTTTGTCTCTGAAAAAAAATTGTTTTAAATGTCAGCATCTTTTCAATAAGATATGTAGCCTATATAAGCAATCTGCCTAGCATGAATAGCCAAGACGATTTAGTTGGGAGTTTGTTGATATAAGCCTTTGTAAGACATTTTTGTTTTTACGTGTATATAGTGTTATTTCTAATATATTTCACATCTAAGCCCTGTTTTATGTAAGAAGAAAAAATTAATAGCTTATAAACTTTTTATAATTTATTAAATTGTACACTTTTAAAAATTTGTTTTCATCAAAATCATATTTGTTTTCGGACTTGAGGGGCTACACTGTTGTGTCTCATACGTGGGGAGTCCGTAACATGATAAGATTTTCATGCTATAAACCGACCGACTCATATATGCACCATCCTAAAAAAAAACTCTAAAAACAGCAAAAACAAAAATATACAACAAACACACATACGCCATGGATTTGTATGAACTATAATAAGTTATTATAACAACTTTCCCCTTTTGGTCTGTCATGAAGGTCACGTTAACGTAGCCTGTGTGGAGAGATCGAATATGCGCCGCTCGGTAGCGAACGTGTTAATCACTAAGTTAAATTTAAAACAAATTAAGCTTCCTTTTGTTAATTTGTGTCGGAATTCTTACTTATATAAAATGAATTTGAGTCTTATATGTACTCATAAATAATCAGGAATCTGAGTAAAAGAACAAGATATTTAATTACATATATTAAATAGTACCGTTAACGTTTCAGAAATTTATAGTTGCTTATGCCATTCTTAAGACTAAAACTTCCTATAATAGCATATATATATATATATATATATATATGTGTGTGTGTGTGTGTGTGTGTGTGTGTGTGTGTGTGTGTGTGTGTGTGTGTGTGTGTGTGTGTGTGTGTGTGTGTGTGTGTGTGTGTGTGTGTGTGTGTGTGTGTGTGTGTGTGTGTGTGTGTGTGTTTGTGTGTGTTTCCCTTCCTGGGGGCTAAAAAAGAGCTACATTCTTGGAGAGGCTTATCATCCGCAGCGGGGACGAAAAGGGCGGAGCTGCATAAAAAAGCGGATCGCTATAAGCTAAATGAGGTAATAGGTAGCGTGTAAAAGACTAACCAATTACGTGATTGGTTTTTGTCCTGTCTCAGCTGAGCGGTGACCAAAAATGCACCTCATCCAGAATGGGGATCTGGTTGGTATTTTCATACGTAATTGGAGGAGATGAAGATTTATCACCCTCATTGCAAAGGAGTGCCTTTAACGGAGCCTCAGCTGTTTCAGGTGCCAATATTTTATTCGCTTTACTAAATGGAGAATTTTGCGACTTTGCAACTTTATTTCCTTACCTGGTAGTGCAAAAGCATTGTAGACGGAATAACGAAAAATATAGTAAACACATCTGGTCAGTGCTTACGTAGTACTTACTGATGGTTCTACTACAAGGGTTTATGCTTCCAAGGAAATAAACAGGAACCAGGTGCCAAGAGGAGTATAGGAATAGGAAAGCCGATGCCAAGAGGCATAGGATGAGTCTATCGGGTCACAATCTCCGTCACCTGTCTAGAGTACTAGTGACTTTAGTAGATAGGCTTGCCGTAATGATTTAGATGCCGGAATTCGATTAACTCAAGAAGGCTTTCATTTACCTTATTTTGGGACATTCCTACAGAAAGATTTGTCCAAGGTTGATAGGTTCAGGGACACCTACCCGATGAAATGAATGCAGTTTTCATTTGTACTGAGGGAAGATTGGGGAAATGTCAGCGAGAGGCAGTATCGTGGTTTAGCTTGATGAGGGGATCCAGGCGAAGCAAGCACTCCTTAAAGAACTAGTAAAAACAGTGAAAGACATTTTGCTGGTGCTACTATCCAAAAGGGGGGCTGTTAATCTGGTGAAGCACCTAAGGAAACAGAATCAGGAGCATGACAAGTCAAAGAGGAAGATCCTTCAGAGGATTTAGCGGGGCTCTACTTTTTTTACAGTAGGATGGAGCATCAGCAAGATTGCTGAAGGCTGGAGGGAAGGGCGGCCGGAAATAGAAGAGACCACCTTTAAATGGATCTTTAAAGACTTAGAAGGTAAAAGAGTAAGAAGGCGATGTTAAATTAGGTATAATAGGTCGGCAGTAAATGGCTGGGCGTCGAGGAAACATCTTGTAAATTAACTTGCACTTCTGTGAAAGTTCCTCGGTAGTGTAGGGTAAAACATTAGGAATCCAGGGTGATAAAACTGCAGCACACATTTCACCAGACCTCGCTTAGAGGATGGTAATTGGCAATACAGGAGTAAATTACGTAAAGAGCTAAATATTTAGGAGTTCTTTTGGATTGGAAGTTACTCAGTATTAGATACTTAGAGAATATGTCTAGATACGCGAAAACTACGTTGTGCATAGGAGAAATAGGGAAGAGGTAAGAAGAGGTGGAAAGAGGAGACCACTTCAGATAAACTGGATCTACTCTGCCCCCACTGCGCCGAGGTTAATTTTTGCCTCAAATGTCTGGTGGAGCATAACACAGAGGAAAAATAATTGTGAGCTGCTTGACCGGCTTAAGAGGCTCTTCCTTGGAGGTATAACAGCCGCAAGAAGGAGCACCCCATGTGCAACTATAAGGGCTAATCAAGACTTCCAACCCAGATGCTGCACGTTAAGTTAGTAGCAATGAAAATGCTATACCAACTAAATTGCATCTAATATCGGAAGACAAATACCAAAACACATTAACTGCTATTTGGAGATGTACTAAAGGAGCTTCAGTTAAAACTACAAGATAAAATATTGCAACTCGCAATGAAAGGGTAATTTTAAAAATCCACATTCCTAAAAGAGAGATTTAGGCAGAGTAGAGACCACAATATGGTGAAATTTGGTTCACCGATGGATGTAAAGTGGGGGTGCAGTTAGATTGACGTTAGAGGACCGAAACACCAGAACAGTTTCTGTCTACGCTTGGAGAACTGCACTTCAGTTTTCTAGGCGGAAATTGCCTGATCAAAATATGAGTTGATGAAATATTCGGCGCTGGCATGGGGAGCAAGACTATTTATTTGAACCTTCTCTGACAGTCACGAAGCTCTGAATGCTATAGACAATGCCGGCTCCAGCTTAAAGCTCGTGGCAGAGACTGTAGCTGCTTTATGGCAAATAGGTAAATACAACTCTGTCACCTCACCTGGTTTCCACCTGGAACCTCCGACTGCATAGGCAATGAGAGCGTGAATGCCTCAGCCAATCAAGAATGCCGTACTTAAGGCTCCTTGCTGAGGGCAATAGATAAAAGCAAAGAAAGAGGTTTTACTGCACATATTGACAGTCTGTCCGGGGAACAATGTAATGCCCCCTTGGATGTAACAAATCAAAGGCTTTGTAGAGATACTCAGGAAACCTATGGTGTAAAGAACTACCTCTCCTTAATTAAGATTCACGTCACAAATATTGCGAAGCTGGTCACAATCAACGGAAATTTGAGGGGATTTTAATACAAACATTTAAAGGTCTAGGTTCCATTAGTGCGTCAGGTGCGGTGAAAGTTAAGAGGTAAACCCAATCCATGTACTCTGTGAATACCTTGCTTTGGGATGTACCATAAAGAAGCGGTTTGGTAGTGAAGTAGGGCCACTAGAGTACATCATGAGGTTCAACAATATGTTGATAGGCCTACTTGGATACTGCAAAAAGCTAGCTAAGCAATCTACATCGTGAGGTTCAACAATATGTTGATAGGCCTACTTGGATACTGCAAAGAGCTAGCTAAGCCATCTACATCGTGACGTTCAACAATATGTTGATAGGCCTACTTGGATACTGCAAAGAGCTAGGTAAGCCATATACATCGTGACGTTCAACAATATGTTGATAGGCCTACTTGGATACTGCAAAGGCTAGGTAAGCCATCTACATCGTGAGGTTCAACAATATGTTGATAGGCCTACTTGGATACTGCAAAGAGCTAGGTAAGCCATCTACATCGTGAGGTTCAACAATATGTTGATAGGCCTACTTGGATACTGCAAAGAGCTAGGTAAGCCATCTACATCGTGAGGTTCAACAATATGTTGATAGCCCTACTTGGATACTGCAAAGAGCTAGCTAAGCCATCTACATCGTGAAGTTTCTCCAATAATTATATATTTAATAATACTACAATTTACTAATATCTATTCTTTATATTTGTATATTTACTAGCGATACTCAGTAATTCTATTTACCTCTAATATTTCGTTATATTGCAATGGAGGGAACTTAACAAGCCTGCAAACATTGACTCTCTTAAAATATTCTTTTATATATCTAATTTTATTACAAACACACTGGCCTTAGAAAAGTTCTCATTTTATTCAATTATGCTAAAAAAAGAATATCTGAGCTTAATTATGGAGTAGTAACTCCAAGTATGGAGCTCTAACTTCAACCATAGGGCTGTAAGTTATATTTGAAAATAATTGGACACGAGGTAGCTTTCCATCCGGTGCAACTCCGGAATTTTAGTTATTATAATAGTTTAGCTCGTTACAAATATTTTCCAAGAGATATGAAATAGAATAAACTATATGCAATTTAAAGTTTCTTTCCTATTGTATTTTATAGAAAACCTCAAGCGAAAGGTCTCCACAGCCATCCGCTGTGAACAGGTCTTGCCTATTGTCATTCCTTCAATCTGATTAAAACCAACTGCTTAGCAATCTAATTTATTTAAAAACTCTCATTTAAGCAATAAATAATTATTAAAGCAACTCGTCTCTGTACTTGAGTGTAAGTTAAATATATACCATTGTAATTTTATTACCAGCTATGTAAAGCATTCTAAGCTAATAATCAATATAGGCCTGTGTGAAAATTGGTTCACCTCAGACCTGGCATTGTCCTAATAGGGTCAACGACTAACAGACACGTTGACAACCCCAGGTAATTGTATTATATAGTTTATTTGCATAGCCCGGGGAGGGTTGTTATTCAAAATTGTGTTTGAAGGGAAGGGCTCTAAATTCTTGTTTCGGCGAAAGTTACGAAAATTAACCCTCTTACCGTGTAACACTGTTTATAACAGATGTTGAATATTGCAGGTAAATGTTACATAATCTATAACTAACCAGCAAAAGCTATGTGCATTCTTATTCAATTAATAAGAGGTATGTTTCAAAGATAGACAAGTTTTAAGAATATTAAAAATCAAGAATTTAATTAGCCATCTATTCCAAAATAAAACAAAATTTAAACAAATGAAAATTATTTTCTAATTACATTCATGTTAAAATATTTTTCTCTTTGACTAGGAAGTTAACAAATAAGAAACAATTGTGCAATTAAATAAATTATGGTATAGATATGAGATATCCACTCACAAGATTGTTTCATTCATTTAAAGTATTAGACATTCTATACATCTAAAAATTGACACTTGAAACATACAATCTTAACAGCATGTGGGTTAATCACTCATTTAAAACACAGTAGAAGACAAAAATTAAAAATTTGACTATTAAGTGTTAATTTACATAAAACTGTATTTATTTGAATTCATTTTGTAGAAGATTCTACCAAACTATTATATCACTTATTTATAAAATGTATGTAGAGTTTACGATTTTTTCTGTTCGATCTGACGTGATCCTGTTTTGATAGCCTTGGATACTGCGTTTAGATATGTAATAAGTTTAGATATTTAATTCAGAAATAAAAAGATTACTTACAGAACTCATTTAAAAAAAATTAACCGAACATTACTTCTGTTTTTAAAAGAAACTCTTATACATCAGATGTGCCTAACCCCCTCTCATTTGAATCTGCTGCATTTTAATAAGAACATATCGGTAGCTAAGCTGTTCTCCAAGTAGCGTCTACAAAGTAGCTATTATATCTTCAACGCATTTCGCCTAGAACGTTTTCCTACATGACTTTATGCTTATAGAAATATGATATATTTACCATTCTGTTTACATATATTATTTTTTATTATCATTATTTAGTAATTGTCCTGATTCGTTTTTGAATACTGGTGACTAAAATTATTATTATTTTATTGAATAAAATCATATTATAACCAGTGGCGGTACAGAAAACTGTAAGTGGATGAAAAGGGAATGGAATTTCAAAAGTAATTAATAAATACGTATTACAAGTAAAAATTTTATATAGTCATGTCCTATTTATCAAAATCCTGTTTATTTAGATTTAAGGTGTTTCATTTATTACAACTTTCTTTAAATGTTTCCGAAAATGTAGACTGTCCGATTAGCTATTATACTTGCTGAGGGGTTTCTGATTATGTATGAAAGAAAATCTCGTAAGAACGGACCCCGTAATGGGCTTTGAGTGACTAACCCAGGATTGAGCTTCTGTCATAACGTTGCTCTTTCAAAGAGGGATTTGCCCATGAGGGTTTAGTAACACAAATGGCAGATGGGGCAGTTGCTCCTTGCTTAGTTTGAACGCTTTTTTATGTTGGGCTACTCTGTTGTTGTGTCATCAAAAAAGAAATAACCTCAGAACTAGTTTTTCCTGTGTTTAGCATCATTAGACTTTATTCGTGTTTGGTTGGAGACTCACGAGCTCTTATAGATAGCGACATATTATATTGGCACGGTAACTAAACAAATAATGAAACCTCTTTAGGGTTGCTACTATAAGATATTATATTGTTGTAACATTTTTATTGGTGTTCATATATTTATTTTAATATTAATTAATTTCTATTTGGAATTGTGAAACCTTAATTTTAATTTATTTTTCTATAATTATTATAATATAATTAAAAAATATTAGGTAACCATTTGATAATTTGAAAGAACACTATTATTATTTTTCACCTAAAATTTTTTTCTGTCAAATCTCTGTTATTAGTCAAATAAGTTAAAAGAAAGAATTAAACATAGATACCCTGTAAGTTGCTCTAAACCCCCATAACTACTTCTATTTAATCAAAACTTGAGAATCTTTTAAAAAACGTGTTACATTTATTTATATAACGTGCCTAATTGGTAATGTAATTGTAATGTAATTTACTTGCCAATTTATGAAACGAACAATTATCTAATCGAAATGTTTACTTCGCTATATCAATAAATAAAGTTCACGATAAAAGATTCATTATACAGGGCTGCCAACTAAACAAAATATCTGTAAGCTAATTAACAAGTGTTTTTTCTTCGAAAAGAGACAAAAAATAATTACTTTTGTAGAACTAATCTCTTGGAAATTTTTCTTCAGATTAAAAATATCTTCTAAACAGCAAATTAACCAAAACTAAATTAATAATAACAACTCTTTTATACCATTAGGAATGACTTGCAGAGAAATGTTAGACCACCATTCATAGGTCACACGCTGTATTCAAGGTAGATGATGTGGCCGACGCTAGACTCACTAGCAACTAATGTGTACATGTTTAATGGAGATTTTCAAGAACTTACCCCATGAAAAATAAGCTAAAATACACCATCCTTTTCACAAAATATCTAAAACTTCAGCGGAAATAAATTACCACAAGAAAAAGTATATAACCAAGATCAACAAGTAAAACGTTAAATTAAAATATATTTTTTAAAGATTATTCTCAAAGATTAGGGCAAAAAATTATTAGATTATTCTCTCTGTCGAATATATACTTCTCTATTGATTTATAATTACGATAATGAGCAAATTAAATTTTAAAAACAAAAGTATTATGGGTTGGTTCGAAGACCATTTAAGCTATTTATAATTTTCCATTATATATCCGTAATCAAAAAAGAAATTACGAAAAACTATTCAGCGAATTGATATTAATTTAACAAATCAATTACTTATTGCTTTAGGTTTCATACCGTTTGTTTTTTAGAAGATAACTGACATGAAAATATATGGCCCTATACACGATACAGTTGTGCTAAAAGATCCACGCCGCTTAAAAGGAAAAAACATCCTCTAAATGGAAACTGGTTGACTTCGGAGACTTACAAAGAAAAGAAACTTATTTCTAAAATAGGGCATGTATTCTCAGATACTCTCAAGTTATCCTTCGAATTCAAGGTCTTTGTGTAGCAATACTGATTGATTCCGCCTTTGTTTTTCATAAGCTACTTGATCAAAATTACTTTCTGATTGCCTGCAAAAACCTATTTAAAGTATACGTATTAAATATTATTAAGTCGTATTTTCACATTCTATTAAATTATTTGAAGCAACTTAAATTTTCTGGAATATGCACTTAATAATAATTTATACGCTACTACCCTTAATATTATCAAAAGCAGGTTACACAGTTAAGGGCTATATAGTTTAGTAACTAACAGTTGCATGAATATGTGTGTCAGCGTATGAGTGCAGTACAAAATGTGAATTAAATACAGTAAAAGCTAAGCCCTTCTAAAATAACAAAGTACTCATTCCTGAACCACTTTGATATACATTTTATATCACAAACATATAATTTATTTGGTTTTATGGAGCATATAAGTTGAAACCTATGCATATAGGAAACCTTGTAGATAACCCTACAAGAGAAATCTTTTTTAATCAATATTCTTGAGTTATTTTGAGATATCAAATTTTAAATATACGCGAATTGCATTTCTAAATCTTTGATCTCGAGTGTTAAAATAAAAATAAATTAATAACTTCTACTTGGAAATAAATACTTCATTATTTGATTCGCTAGTTTTTAATATATATATTTTAAATGTGCAGTATGTACATAAATGCAGTTATTGAATTTACTAAATACTTTGACATAAAAATCTGTGTCCACAGAAATATATCATTTACATTTAAAACCAAATAAATTTATTTGACGAAATATTATTTGAAAAACTTTATTAATATCTAGTATCATCCACTACATGCTTTAAAAAAATGTATTTTAACTAGCTTCGAAAAAGAAACGATCGTTTTGTAACGCGTCAGAAAGTAAGCAATTACGTATTCACTTAGTTAAGTAGTGTAAAATTAGTTTAATCAGTGAATTCAAGATGATTACATCAAGAAACTTTAATAGAAGGAATTGAAAAACAAACAATAGTAAAATATTCTTCTAAATAATGTATTTTTTATTATAAAATAATGAGTTTTAAAAAAATAATAAACAATCAAAATCATAAACAGATAATATTAAAATTTACGTGTTTTAGAAAACAGTAACCTTATACCTTAATCGTTCTGTCAAAAGCTGACAACAATCATTCAAAGCTCCTCCAAACAGATTGAGTCAATGTAAACAATATTATTGACGACCATGTAAGAGCGAGGATATCTAAGTCTCTTTGAAAAGTTATGAACCCGACTACAAAATACTCCATTTTTTCAAAAGCCTCAATTATAAAATTAAAATATGTTATATTAAAATAATTATCAATTCCTACATTATTAAATTCTCTATAATTGGCTAACCAATATATATATAAATATTGTTGTAATAATATTCTACATACACACACACACACACACACACACACACACACACACACACACACACACACACACACACATATATATATATATATGTGTGTGTGTGTGTGTGTGTGTGTGTGTGTGTGTGTGTGTGTGTGTGTGTGTGTGTGTGTGTGTGTGTGTGTGTGTGTGTGTGTGTGTGTGTGTGTGTGTGTGTGTGTGTGTGTGTGTGTGTGTGTGTGTGTGTGTGTGTGTGTGTGTGTGTGTGTGTGTGTGTGTGTGTGTGTGTGTGTGTGTGTGTGTGTGTGTGTGTGTGTGTGTGTGTGTGTGTGTGTGTGTGTGTGTACTATTTACTAGGCGTGATTCAATGGTTTTACTATTAAGGGTTTAATTTAAACTACTTTAAAAATAAAGCATTTAATACTTATAAAAATTATATTAATATCCACAGATTAATAATTAAGTTAATATGTATATTAAAATATGTTAGGTTAACATTTGTGTTAATTAGTATTTTATATCTAATGATTTTACAAAAACGAAACAAATCCTAAACTACAAATATATTTATAAATAAATTTATGATATATTTATATCACATAAATTGTTATATAAATTATGAGATATATTTATAATGTTTGTTTAATTATTAAAACTGTACTTATTAGACCCCCCACCATTAACTTTTCTGGCTTCATTATCCCCTAAATACTCATATAGCTAAAGTGCCCATTACTCTTATATCTTGTCTGGACACTGTATTTGATTAGGACTAGCACAATATAACAAAACACAACACTACACTAACTCAAATGGCTTGGTTCTCTTCAATTTTCTAACCATGTACTGCTTATCGAAAAGTTTAAAGGTTAAGAGCCACTGCAATTGGATGAAGGTGAAGTCTCTTTTCATGTTTTTTGCCATCTTTATTTCATCTACTATCGTCGGAATATTGTCACACAAAGGGGCATTAACAATATTTCTCAGTACATTATTTTGGAACATCTGAAGAATTTCTACATTAGATTCCTTTGCACTTCCCCACAGTTGTCTGCCCTATAGCCAAACTAGTTTCAACATCTGATTGTAGATTTTTGTTTTATTACATAATGAAAGGTTTGAGTTCCTACCCAATAGTACTTACGGTATTTGATATTAATAAATAATGCAAATATAATTTACCAAAACATGTTTTACTCTAAAGTTTTATTTTGATGCAAACTGTACAAAATTCCTAGTGTTTAAAGTGAAGAAAACTAAAAATATTTACAAGCAGCACACAAACATTTCTTTCATGTTTTCATTAAGTGGCTTGTAAATGTTAAAGTAGTAAAAGCAAACAAATATCGTTTTTTAACTTATGTTAAATCTTACCTATTATGGCTCTACTTATGTTTTACCATGGGTTTCGGAAACTATGATTCATCTTCAGAAATTAGTTGATGGAAATATTATGATTAAATTTAACGCGTAAAAATAAAAGAAACACAAATACTAAAACAAAAACGAGTCACTCACGGCAAGGTCTGAGCCACTCACCACTATCTCTGGCCTGGTGTCACAGTTGGACCAAGAATTTCCAGAACACAGCATGGCGCATCTCCATGCACGACATTGGAATTAATATTACTAAAAAGGCTGTACGACCGGCCAGCTTGGTAACCTTACATTTTTTACCATACGAATAAATGTCAAAATAATTATTTACTATACACCAATATACCTGTAAAGAACTAGATTCATATTTATATGTTGAAAGGTAATAATATTATTTTCGATAGATAATTTGTATACACATTTGTTTTTGTTATTCATGTTACAGTTGTTATACCAATTGAAAAAAAAAATATTTTTTTCAAACAAAGTTATAATGCATCATCAGCCTAGCATTTTATTGTTTTGTGAATTAATAGTTATCTAAAATTCGAATGACAATGGAACCCACCTTATTATCAAGACACATTAAAGGCTTTCTGTATTGAATCTATGTAAGGCTACATCTATATGAAGCAGGTTTCAATAAGAAAAAAGACATTGCTCCTCTTTTGATAATGTTTAGTGCCATGAAAAACACTGGGATTACAATTTATATGTGATTCCATGTGCTTGTGATTTAACTTTTAACAAGTTAATTTGAATCCAACTTTAATTTGGTCTTTTCCAACTTCAACTTAACCTTAAATTGTACTCATTTACGAAAACGTATGTTCTCAAATAAGCTGCTAGCAAAGATTTTTTTTAATTACAGGGATTTTATGAGGTATCTATTTTTTTAGGTACAATCTGTCAAAGCTTCGATTTTTAATGTATCTTCCATTTCAATCATTTATGGCTTACTTTTGCCATAATGACAATGGATGACAATGAGAAAATTTCGAGAGTTTCGTCTCTAAAATCCTGTCCTTCACTCAAAATCCGGTTTTAGACTTTCAGTTATATTAGTTTACTTTGTCGAATCCCAGGTGTTATTGGTTGAAGCCATCGTTAAGGCCAGAAAAGTTGACTAGAACCTTTGCTCTGTTTTTGCTTGCCATACCGAAAATTTCCAATCAGACAGAAATAAATTGCCCTTGATTGAAGTTTTCAATTCATTTGATGCTTGATGAAATAAAGTAGAAATCCAATTTCCTGTTCCAAATGAACTATTCAACTACGTGACCTTATGAGATATATTCTTCTGCAATCCTAAAAAAATACAATTTAAAACAAAAAATACTTATATATTTTAGTTTTGGTTGTAGAAGTTTTTATTTAAAAAAGCTTATTTTCTAAAGGAGGTAGATCAATTCATTTTAAGTACAATAAATATAGGAGAACCAGCCGTCATTTTGCGCCATATTTTGGCCTATTTTTGATAAACTGTAGGCTTTTTGCCAAACCATGTAAGTGGCAATTATTTACATCCAGCTGAAGTGGTTAGCACTTTTTCTGCAACTTTTAAATATCAACGAAAATTTGTAAGTAATATGAATGTAATAATAAGAGTAATAATGTAATATCTAGTAATAATAACTAGATAATAAATCCAAAATCTTAACATTTACTCATATTCTTAAACAAAATTAGTCTATTACATCTTTTTATGAAAATACTGAAATATACATTGATCCAGATAGCATTAGAAATAAAGGTTTTTATAACATATAAACAGAATATATTATGTTTTTTATTTGTAGTCTTTTACAGATAATTCGTGAAATTTATTGATTTCGATCAAATTTATACTAAAGAATTCATGGTCTGCTAGAAGATACATGGTTTTATGGCTTTTGTTGCCAACCTGTAACATGAAACGTCTGATTTATCTCGTTTTAATTTCCGAAATGTCTAAATCAAGATTTAATATTTTTACTTATTAGTATATTAATAATCTCCAATACAGGCGCGTATCCAAGGGGGAGGCAATGGGGCGATCGCCCCCAAACCCTCAAGAACTTTAGGTTAAAAATCGACAATATATTATTAAATTAGGACTTTCTATTAAATTAGACTTTTACTTAAGTTAATTCGTCTTTTATTGTAAATAAAAAATACAATTTTAATTTTTAATTTGAAAATGTGAAGCGTTCCCTCGGCATACCCTCGTAAACGTCTAAACGTTTTAACAACAGATAGCGCTAGTGAAGCTTAGTCTAGAACATATGATTTTCAATACGTAATTTTGCAAGCGTAATATTCACAGTTGACTCCGGAATTGTTCGTGTTAAAAGAATAACTACTTATATTAATTAATAAACCATTTTTATAATAATAGCTTATTATGAAATTAATAATATTCTCTAGCCATAAATGATATCGAAACTGGAGTAATTATTTATTAAAAAGTCTAATTTGCTACGAATGTTTATCACGTTACCGATTTCTAACGCAAGCTTAGAAAGAACTTTTTCTGTTCTACTGTATGTTTTTACATACATGCACGCTCGCGCGCGCACACACACACACACACACACACACACACATATTATATATATATATATATATATATATATATATATATATATATATATAATAAATTAAAAATATTTCAAAAACAAGAATACTTTTAATGAATATATTTATTCTGAATGAATAAATATATTCATTAAAAGTATTCTTGTTTTTGAAATATTTTTAATTTATTAACTATATTACAAGAAACATATCACCATATTTAGTATAATATATATATATAATGCATCGATCGCCCATTCCAAAGGAAGTCGCTGGATACGCGCCTGGTCCAATATGATCAATATGATACTTTCGAATAACATTTTTACTATGGTTTATTTTATCTATAGTGCACTCTAATCACTTCATGTAAGACTTGAACGCATATCGTCACATATTGTAGTGTTCCTTGAATTGATATAAATTAAATGTGGGGTCACAATTATATGAGGAATTAAGTGGTCACGCGCGCATTTTCATTGATGTTTGTAATTTCAGTAAATATGTTTACAAGCAAAGAATTTGAAAACTTTACATTCATTATTTGTAGATGAGAAAATTACATAATTGACTGAACCATTGTTGACAATGGCACGTGTCCTGGGTTCTACGACCCAACGTCGCCGATTGAGTTTTCAACTCCAAAACATGTAAACATTTATCTACTACGACAAAACGTTGCCGTAAATATTAACTCAGTTTGGATTATTTAAATTTGTGTTTCTTAAAAACAAATAATAAAAAGAAAAGTATGTAATAATTTTTAAAATTAAAAAAATTTAAAGCTTACTCTTATGTAAATATGTAGTTTAACAAGTATAAAATTAAAGACAACTTAAAACTAATATTTTACATAAAATGTTATACAATATGTACCCTTATCTACATAAAATGTTATATCATTTACAAAACCTTGATGTACATTTCGGAAGCACAGTTATCATCATCAGAGAGTACCACGTACAACCTGAAAGTTGTAACACTCAGGTGATTGTTACTGTATTATCGTTATCTAAGTTTCAAACAGGTTTCGCAACTGTTTTTAACAAAATTATTTGTAACAAAGAAGTTTTTATTGTTATATTATAATTTAAGCTCCGTTACCTGTAATTGTGAGTTAACATCGACCAAATTTTGGACCTTATAGTGCATTCACTGTCGGAAAAGTTTGTTCACAGGTAAACTGCTAACTAAACAACCATTTTTTTTTAAATTACTGTCATATTGGTCATTTTATGGGGTGTTTATTTTTTTCGGGACTTTAATAGTAAAATTTGTCATAAATCTCAATTTTAAATGTATGTTGTATTAAATATAAAACTGTTCTCTTAAGACGTATAACCTGGAAACTGTAACTTTCTGTTAATGGTTACTCTGGTATGGAAACGTGAGTTACAATCAGGTTTCGTAATAGTAAAAGTTAAAACAGTTCACTCAAAATCTCACTGCACACTAGTTTATTAAAACATAGTTTCGACGACTATGACGCATTCATCAGTGATTGGTTACTTCTAACAAATTTCATCAAACCACAAATTATTATTATTTTTTTTAATATTTATTTTTTAATAATAGCTTTTAATAACAAAATTTTATATGGTACTTTTTGTTTTTAGTTATAAATTTGTAATTTATGTGTAACTTATTTTATAAGGGAATAGTTGATAGCTCCTATTTGTATTAAATGTTTTTTATTAAACTGTTTTAGACTTCTTAAAGTTAGTATATTGATAATATGGGAGATAACAGTATGAAATAGATAACTGTCCTGAGTAAGGAGTTTTGTGTTCTGTAGGTTTGGATATCTTTATTGTTTGACCTTTAAATCTATTTTCTTGTTTGTTTTGCAGTTGTACGATACGAAACCTATCGTTAATTTATATCGATGTGGTTTGATGAAATTTGTTATTAGTAGCCAATCCCTGATGAAGGCGACATCGTCGACGAAACTAGTCTCTATGTTTTAATAAACTAGTGTGTAGTGAGATTTTGAGTAAACGGTTTTAATTTTTACCGTTGAATTGTTCTCACTGGCTAAGCTCTAATTATCTTAATGAGTTTCCTAACTGTTCTCAGTAAGGGTATTTGTAACTAAGGGCTTATTATTTTTTTGTATTTTATATTAAGCCACTTTCTCTATTTTTACTGCTGTATTAAAAACTAGTATTGTAAAGATTGTACTTGCTTTGATTCTTCTAAACAAGGTTGCTAAATAAACCCATTGACCAGTCGACCATTAGATGAATAGCTTAGCAGCATACCAAAGACTTTAATGCCTTCACGGTTGAACAGGTGTAATTATAGTGCCTGTGCTTCGGGCTTCTTCCTGTTCTAAAATATGCCTCTTGCATTTGGCCTTCTTATTTTTTTCCTAATGATTTAAATTTATTTTTTACCTTAATTTGAACAACAATACATAATTATCAAAATAAAATTTGTTATGTCAAAGTATTCCAGCAAAATATTCTACTTATAATAATCATTTTGAAAACGTATTACTATTTTACGGTAATCGCAATATAAAAATTTATGCCGGGAAAGTTGATTTCTAACTCTTGTAATACCTAATATGTTAAAAGGTAGACACTGTTGTATGACCCCAGAAAGTGCAGATTTGCTTTAAACAAGCCTTTATGTCTCACTTTTTTCTTGTTGCCTTGTACTGCTTGAGTAGGATATTACTAGGTTAACCCAACTCAACCCCTTCCTCCTTCACAACCCTACACACCTCTTGTACATGCTCCCCGTCTTATAACTCTATGGCATTATATTTTGTTATCGGAATCCTTTACAACACTTGGAAGTATGTAAATTTCTATTTTATTTTTTGTAAAGTAATTTCATAATATGTTTATTGAATTTATTGTTACATTTTAGATCAAATGTTCAAGAAAATAAAATAATATAGGTTATATGTGTCAAAATTAAATAGTACATGGCATATTCGTTTCATACTACATTTTGAAACACAAATAATGACATAATGACTTTGCACATAATTTTACGCTTTAAATATTATGTTTTACCCAATCATGCTCAAGAAATCCAATAAACGAATTCTAAACAAAACTATTTATCAAATTACACTCTATATTAGCGTTTATTCCAGTAAATACTTCCGAACACAAAATACGTTTATCAAGGTTGTAGCGGTCCCAGTTTGGCTCAGCCTAGGGGGGTGGGTATCACAATTCAAAATCAATTTTATCTTGTCAGATATCCTTGACAAAAGTTCAAAGTAATCTTTGCTCTGGGCGCCACCTTGTTCTCTTGCAGTAGTTAGATTAGGCCCGTACAAGGAAAAGCCTAACGCTCTCGTATGAAAATTAATCGAGCCATGACAGCCAGCCAATAGGGAGAGTGGGAGAGATAGTGGAGAGTTTCACTGACGTTAAATATTCATAAAATATTCTCAAAATATCTGATGTGACAATAATCGATATTAACTATTTATTAAACCAATATTAATAAAAATTTACACATGTCTCTAAACCTATTACCTTAATATTAAAGTTGGGTGGCCACCACTGAACTGAAATACTAATACAGGTAACAATGTATATATACATATATAAGAACACTAATAAATTCACACTAATAAACACAGATAAGTTATAAATGTAATGTACTAGCTAAGGTGTATGGTGGGAAGCTGATTTTCTTCCCCAATAGTTCACGGTAGCCTCCTGGTAGGGATAGGAAGTAAGATATGTAGTGGTCCTTGATATTGTTACCAGCTAAGTCTAGTATGGAAATTGAAAATTGACCTATATTCAGAAAGTCTCATAATAAAAAGTTCACTTATCGGTACGGAGATAACTTCCCCGCAGACCCGGGAGGTAGGTAGGTCTGGGCCACAGTAGTTCTAACCCAACCGTGACTCCAACAGCATAGGCAGGAGTAGGCCGCCGATATAGTAACCTGGTAACAAGTGGGTCTCAGACAGACAGATAGATGGATAGACCTACAGTCAGACCAACAGCTCCCAGAGAAATCCCTAAACATTTCAATAAGAATAAAATCTAGGGACTAGATACACTATACAGTTTATTAAGGCCCCTAACAGGCACTGAAGTCATAAGCATGAGAGAGAATAGATTCAGTCTCTTTAATTAAATATTAAATGGACTATGTGAAATATAAAGTTGTGTGAAGTGAGTTACAATTATCCTCTTACACCTCTATGAACTTTTTGGGACATCATATGCTTCAACATTTCAAATAAGATTCCTAAGACAATGTGGTTATGTCTAATTTGTCCCAGCTTGACATTGACAAACTATCTTAAAGTTAATGAAACAGTTAAATATATTTTAAATCCCGTTAAGAACATTTATTGCTTTATATAAATAGATAAATATACCATTTTCACAGTTTAATTTTTCACATAGATTTTAAATAGATAGAAAAACAACAGACATATTTAAACAATTAATTGTTGCTTAAAATTTCATTTATTGATCAGCAAATAATTATGCCCCAATTTATCTGTACAAAATAACTATCAAAACAAAACTTATAAACTATGTAACATAAAAACAAAAATACCTCACCTTAGCTAATGTCCAGGTTTGAGCTAGGAGGGAGCTCTGACAGGAAAAATGACTGGTGTTGATGTGGAGCCTTCATGAATTAATTTCATTAAATGTCCTACATAATCATGTCTGCCAAGCACAGGACAATTGAACTTGACCTTTGTTTGGCCAGTTGGTGCTGCAGCATTATTGACATTCCAACTGATAAGATTATCTGCAGGTTGATCAGACCTGATTGTCACTTGTAGTACAGTCAAGTCAACTATCTGGGCTCAACAGACAATTCTCCACAATAAATCATTACAAGGTTTACAAAAATATAAAAGTTCTGATATCAATTCTCCATTTAATAATTTTTCAATCTAAATACTTTCACAAAAACATTTCGAACGATTCACTAAAAGAGTTACGACAAAATGGCAATTTAATATCTTCTTTATTGTTTTGGGAAATAATTTTTTAGAATTAAAAAGTTTTGTTAAAATATTAAAAATTTGTTGACGATCAATATAAAAGTTACTGTTATTAATCAAATTGTGAATGTCATTGCTATTTTAATTTCATATACAGGGTTATATATTTTACTGAAAATGTTTAAAACTTGTTAAGAATCACCATTTTGTTATAATTGAAGTTTAACATTTCTAATCAACTCATCTTTATTACCATCCAGTGAATATTCTACCGTTTGTTATTTTGAAAATCGAAATATCATTTTCAATATATGAAATACTGTATTTGTTTAATGCTACATCATTTTAAATGTTGCATCCTGCAGATAACCCTGAAACTAAACACAAATTTGATTTTTAGGTCACAGGAGCAACCGTAAAGTCTAAACTGGGCATGGGACCAACTATTAAGCATGATCAGATGCTCAAGGAGCAATGTCAATGAGCCAAATGTCAAGGCCAACTGGTTTACGAAACCGTCTGTCTGTTTCACGCCCTTCCATTTGAAATCTAGATCCATAAATTACAGACCCTCCACATGTCAAATTACGTGTAATTTATTTGTCATCAGGAAGTGTTTAGTGAACAGTGTAGAGTAAATATTTTAGTATATAGTGAGTCCCTTTGATTCATACCGCCTATAAATAAAGACAAGGAAACTGTTATTGTGTTTCAGTATATAAATAAAATTTGGAAACAGTTTCTAGAAATTTTCGAAAATGATTTTTGTTTTAAAGAAGAGATTTGTTGTGTTGATAATAAGTAAAAAACTTCTCATTTTCTTGTCTCTCTCTTTGTCTTCCTTCTTCTCTCTTTCAATTCTTCCTCTCTCTTTCATCTCTCTCTCTCTCTCATTCTCTCTCTCTCTCTCTCTCTTTCTCATCCATATATGTATCTATCTATTTATCTCGTTTATCTATCTATTTATCTTTCTATCAATATTTCTAAACATCTCTTTATCCATTTGTCTCCCTAACTCCCTCTCGCTTGTACCTATCTATTATTCTATCGATATATAAATATATGTATATGTATATATATGATGATATAGTGTATGATAGGTATATAGTATGATACGGTGATATATATATATATATATATATATATATATATATAAATATATATATATGATGTATATATATATATATATATATATATATATATATATATATATATATATATATATATATATATGTCCTTATACTTATCTCTCGCATATTTCTATTTAATAACCTATATATCCATTTTTATACATATCTCTCTATCTCTCTCTCTTTCTCTTTTAACAAGCTATTTATCTTTCTATAAACATTTCTATACTTTACTCTATCCATAATTCTATTTACCCACTTTCTCTCTTGTAACTGTCTATCTATATACGTTTCTCTACCTGTCTCTCTATCTCTATTTATCTACCTACCTATCCATACTCGTATTTATTCATCTCTCTATCTGCCTATCCTCATCTCTGTCTGTCTCTCTCTCTTTCTCTCTGTCTGTCTGTCTCTCTCTCTCTCTCTCTCTCTCTCTCTCTCTCTCTCTCTCTCTCTCTCTCTCTCTCTCTCTCTCTCTCTCTCTCTCTCTCTCTCTCTCTCTCTCTGTTAGTATATGTCTATATGTTATATATCTTATATATGTTAGTATATGGAGTTTCCATATATCTTTGAAAAATCAAGAGTAAAATCTAAATATTAAACACAGAACTTAAGAACTAGAACGTTTTCTAGACAAAGTTGCAACGGTTTCATTAGTATTTTAAAATTAATTTAACATTTATTTCACTACAATGTCAAACTATGGGTTATATTATTTCAAGTCTTATCTATTGCTCCGACTACATTTTTGAAAAATACCTAGTTTTTATTTTATGTTTTTATCATTCTTTATTCCTTTACATAGTATTTTCTTCGCTATTTGTTCACTTGTTATCACGTTTAATTTTAGGCGTTTCATGAAAAGTCTTTGAGCGTTTGAAGTAGCTATTATCCATTAGTTTTGATGGCGTTTTTAGATGTTTCTTTTTAGATATCTTCAAAAACTAGCCCTGCTCTGAAAGCTTGTAGAGTAATCTCGCCTTTATCTCTTCAAGCCGTTTATTTGATACAAATTAAGGTTCTCCTGGATCGAGTCTCTGCTATCTTAAATTTCTTAGAAACGTTCAAGTATGAGGCTATTTTCCTGGATGATCTGTAATAGCTTGGTTTGGGACTGTAGAAGATTCTATTATTTATTTTTATGTCTTAGGTCTACTCGTAGTCATTTTCACATTTTTGAATTTATTGTGGAAGCCCCTTACTTAGCTGTGTTTGGAACGATCAGAAACCAAAATCTATAAACCCTTTAATATCCACAAATTTCGCTCCTATCGATTTAATAGTTCTGTACAATAGGCCACAAATATTCACTGAAACATTCAACTTTCACCTTTTCTACTAATTTTCCTCCCAATTTTTAAGTTTTTCTAACTATTTTATTTTTAATACCTATTATTAGTTAAATAAAGGGCTGTCATTTGATTAACGGCAATTGATAAATCAACCCCGAGTATCTAAATGAAGGAAATCTATGTGATGGCATGGCTGCTTTATTTGTTTGTTTGTTTATTCTTATCGATTTGTATTACGAAACCAAATATATTGAGAAAGTTCTAAAAGTTTCATTTTGTAATAAAGCCAGCAATAAAAAACTTGATGGAACAAAACTTTTTTTTCGTTTAATTGTAACCAATATCAGAAAGTTATATATTGAAATATTACCATGTTGTTTTTATTACTTTAAAATCGTGGATTTTTGTGGCATGTAGTATTAGTCCCATTTTTTGTTTAATTAATATATCGTTTTATGCTTTAAATCTGAACGCAGTGAGCAATGAACCCGATCAACAGGAATTTCCTTCTAATACAGCTTACCTAAAATTAAAGACAAACGTTACGTTTTTATAAAACTTACCACATTTGTTTTTCTTCAGAAGTTTTATAACTTATAGTTTATAACTTGTAGTAATTTACAACAAACGTAATTTTTGTTGTCATTTTATAAAGTTTTCAAAACAACACAAAGAAACTACAAATTTAAAAATTAAGTGTTAATTAATAATTATATTTGAAATCAATATTTCCGTTTGAAAAATAGCTAAAATATTATATGTAATAGAACTGTCTGCTAGGTATAAATAAAAGAATCTTTATCTCCCATAAAAACAGTCATAAATTTCCACACAACACTCTACAGCACTTTAGAAATTAAATTGTCTACATTTTTATTCTTCTTGAGGGGTACAATATTCAAAAGCAAAATTTTTAAACGCTCTATAAGTATTTTATGATTTTCCGTATTATGAGGGGCTGATTTTTGTTATGTAAAACCTGCTGTTACTTAGAGACACAGATCTACACTGTGTAGTAACACAATAAACCACTCAACATATAATTCTACATCACACAGCTTAGACGTTGAATCATTAAATTAAAATGCTTTAGTAAAAGGACCATAAACTCTTTATCTAATAGCTATTCTTGTGTCACCCAATTCCAAAAACTGTTTCTTTTTGTATTTATTCTCTTTACAACTGTAACACTACAATGAATAATTTTAATCCTCAATTTTCTAAAAATATTTAAAATTTAGAACTGAGTAACAATAAGATTGAGGCTTTCTTTATTAGTTTTAAAAATATTTAAATAGTAATATAAAACATTAAAAAAACCAACGAGCAGACTATAAGGTAAGTCACTTTATTACACACAGTAGAATGACACATTCCGTAATTGAAGTTGGCGACAGAACGTCACTGTCAAAACATATTCCAACAAAGAAAACCCCTGCAACAAGTAGCACCTAGTCTAAATTTTGTTGTAACAAAATATGTCGCCGACAAACGAGAAGAACTCTGTTGTAGAAATGAGTCACACTCGGTTTTCAGCTGTGCGCATGCGCTGTCCATCTATTCCTGACTTACAAACATAACCTTATGGTACGGTAGTGTTTTAGTAGTTTTATTTTAATATTAACAGATTGATAAAAGTACTAATTTTTTTAAGAAAGGATGCACAACATAAATTATACATGATTCCGGTTTTGCATTGTAATTTTCTGTAAATCTGACGTTTTGATTTAGAAATGTTTTTGAGAATGACCTTATCGTTTTGTCCTGCCTTGGGCCAGGGCTCTTCTCGTGCGCTGGTGACAGTAGTAGCCGGTTAAAAAATTATAACAAACAAGTTCCTATCGTGAGTTAAGGAGCACGGCTTGACATGTACAAGTCCGGTCACGCTTAACTGAACAAAACGGTATGCCTTCTCGAAAATGCTAGAACCTTCTAGAAGTAAGCTGATAGAAATTCCTGAAAACGGATAGTCGATATATATATATATATATATATATATACATATATATATATATATATATATATATATATATATATATATATATATATATGTGTGTGTGTGTGTATTCTTTTTATGCGAAAATATGTTGTAATATAGGGAAGAGAGTAAAGCTTTAGTGACAGAGTTACAGATAATGACAGTTTGTGTTAGGTGTAAATAGACTATTAGCGAACTCAGTAGTTGTAGGACTTTATTACAAAAAGTGTTTGTACGCTTTTATAAACGTTAAGTGTGCAAACAATAGTAGCCATAACAGTTTATTACTTAGTAAATAGTTATTTAGTCTAAAATTTTGTTAAAAATAATTGAATCCTGAGATAACGTAATAATATCGTTGTAACAAAAAGTAACCGGTTTAAATACCATATAACAAATAATAGATGTTCAAATTATCGTAATAACAAGCAGTGACCGAATAAAATATCGTTATAAAAAGGAATATCCATGAAAATGTAGTTGTAACAAATAATTGTTTGTCAAAATGGTGTAACAAGTAGTGGCATGTCAAAATATCGTGTAAGTAGTATTACCTTGATAAAATATCTATGTAACAAGTAGTAGGAGATCAAAGTAAAGTTATAACAAGTAGAATCCGGGAAAACCCGTTATAACAAATAGTAGTTTCAAAATATCATATTAAAAAGCAGTGACCGAATAAAATGTTGTAAAAACTAACATATAATGAAGTTGTAGTTGTAACAAATAATTGATTGTCAAAAGGGTTTAACAAGTAGTGGCGTGTCAAAATATCGTGTAAGTAGTATTATCTTGTTAAAATATCTTTGTAACAAGTAGTAGGAGATCAAACTAAAGTTATAACAAGTAGAATCCGAAAAAACCCGTTATAACAAATAATAGAGTGTCAAAATGTCATATTAACAAGCAGTGACCGAATAAAATGTTGTTGTAAAAACTAATATATAATGAAGTTGTAGTTGTAACAAATAATTGATTGTCTTAAATGGTGTAACAAGTAGTGGCGTGTCAAAATATCGTGTAAGTAGTATTAGCCTGTTAAAATATCTTTGTAACAAGTAGTAGGAGGTCAAAGTAAAGTTATAACAAGTAGAATCCGGGAAAACCCGTTATAACAAATAATAGTGTCAAAATATCATATTAAAAAGCAGTGACCGAATAAAATGTTGTAAAAACTAATATATAATGAAGTTGTAGTTGTAACAAATAATTGCATGTCAAAATGGTGTAACAAGTAGTGGCGTGTCAAAATATCGTTTAAGTAGTATTACCTTGTTAAAATATCTTTGTAACAAGTAGTAGGAGATCAAACTAAAGTTATAACAAGTAAAATCCGGGAAAACCCGTTATAACAAATAATAGTGTCAAAATATCATATTAACAAGCAGTGACCGAATAAAATGTTTTAAAAACTAATATATAATGAAGTTGTAGTTGTAACAAATAATTGATTGTCAATAGGGTTTAACAAGTAGTGGCGTGTCAAAATATCGTTTAAGCAGTATTAGCCTGTTAAAATATCTTTGTAACAAGTAGTAGGAGTTCAAACTAAAAGTATAACAAGTAGAATCCGGGAAAACCCGTTATAACAAATATTAGTGTCAAAATATCATATTAACAAGCAGTGACCGAATAAAATGTCGTTGTAAAAACTAATATATAATGAAGTTGTAGTTGTAACAAATAATTGCTTGTCAAAATGGTGTAACAAGTAGTGACGTGTCAAAATATCGTGTAAGTAGTATTAGCCTGTTAAAATATCTTTGTAACAAGTAGTAGGAGATCAAACTAAAGTTATAACAAGTAGAATCTGGGAAAACCCGTTATAACAAATAATAGTGTCAAAATATCATATTAACAAGCAGTGACCGAATAAAATGTTGTAAAAACTAATATATAATGAAGTTGTAGTTGTAACAAATAATTGATTGTCAAAATGGTGTAACAAGTAGTGGCGTGTCAAAATATCGTTTAAGTAGTATTACCTTGTTAAAATATCTTTGTAACAAGTAGTAGGAGATCAAACTAAAGTTATAACAAGTAAAATCCGGGAAAACCCGTTATAACAAATAATAGTGTCAAAATATCATATTAACAAGCAGTGACCGAATAAAATGTTGTAAAAACTAATATATAATGAAGTTGTAGTTGTAACAAATAATTGATTGTCAAAAGGGTTTAACAAGTAGTGGCGTGTCAAAATATCGTTTAAGCAGTATTAGCCTGTTAAAATATCTTTGTAACAAGTAGTAGGAGGTCAAAATAAAGGTATAACAAGTAGAATCCGGGAAAACCCGTTATAACAAATAATAGTGTCAAAATATCATATTAACAAGCAGTGACCGAATAAAATGTTGTTGTAAAAACTAATATATAATGAAGTTGTAGTTGTAACAAATAATGGATTGTCAAAAGGGTTTAACAAGTAGTGGCGTGTCAAAATATCGTTTAAGCAGTATTAGCCTGTTAAAATATCTTTGTAACAAGTAGTAGGAGATCAAAGTAAAGTTATAACAAGTAGAATCCGGGAAAACCCGGTATAACAAATAATAGTGTCAAAATATCAAATTAACATGCAGTGACCGAATAAAATGTTGTTGTAAAAACTAATATATAATGTAGTTGTAGTTGTAACAAATAATTGATTGTCAAAAGGGTTTAACAAGTAGTGGCGTGTCAAAATATCGTTTAAGCAGTATTAGCCTGTTAAAATATCTTTGTAACAAGTAGTAGGAGATCAAACTAAAGTTATAACAAGTAGAATCCGGGAAAACCCGTTATAACAAATAATAGAGTGTCAAAATATCATATTAACAAGCAGTGACCGAATAAAATATTGTTGTAAAAACTAATATATAATGAAGTTGTAGTTGTAACAAATAATTGCATGTCAAAATGGTGTAACAAGTAGTGGCGTGTCAAAATATCGTGTAAGTAGTATTACCTTGTTAAAATATCTTTGTAACAAGTAGTAGGAGGTCAAAATAAAGTTATAACAAGTAGAATCCGGGAAAGCCGTTATAACAAATAATAGTGTCAAAATGTCATATTAACAAGCAGTGACCGAATAAAATGTTGTTGTAAAAACTAATATATAATGAAGTTGTAGTTGTAACAAATAATTGCATGTCAAAATGGTGTAACAAGTAGTGGCGTGTCAAAATATCGTGTAAGTTGTATTACCTTGTTAAAATATCTTTGTAACAAGTAGTAGGAGGTCAAAATAAAGTTATAACAAGTAGAATATGGGAAAAGCCGTTATAACAAATAATAGTGTCAAAATGTCATATTAATAAGCAGTGACCGAATAAAATGTTGTTGTAAAAACTAATATATAATGAAGTTGTAGTTGTAACAAATAATGGTTTGTCAAAATGGTGTAACAAATAGTGGCGTGTCAAAATATCGTGTAAGTAGTATTACCTTGTTAAAATATCTTTGTAACAAGTAGTAGGAGGTCAAAATAAAGTTATAACAAGTAGAATCCGGAAAAAGCCGTTATAACAAATAATAGTGTCAAAATGTCATATTAACAAGCAGTGACCGAATAAAATGTTGTAAAAACTAATATATAATGAAGTTGTAGTTGTAACAAATAATTGATTGTCAAAAGGGTTTAACAAGTAGTGGCGTGTCAAAATATCGTTTAAGCAGTATTAGCCTGTTAAAATATCTTTGTAACAAGTAGTAGGAGGTCAAAGTAAAGCTATAACAAGTAGAATCCGGGAAAACCCGTTATAACAAATAATAGTGTCAAAATATCATATTAGCAAGCAGTGACCGAATAAAATGTTGTAAAAACTAATATATAATGAAATTGTAGTTGTAACAAATAATTGCTTGTTAAAATGGTGTAACAAGTAGTGACGTGTCAAAATATCGTGTAAGTAGTATTAGCCTGTTAAAATATCTTTGTAACAAGTAGTAGGAGATCAAAGTAAAGTTATAACAAGTAGAATCCGGGAAAACCCGTTATAACAAATAATAGTGTCAAAATATCATATTAACAAGCAGTGACCGAATAAAATGTTGTAAAAACTTATATATAATGAAATTGTAGTTGTAACAAATAATTGATTGTCAAAAGGGTTTAACAAGTAGTGGCGTGTCAAAATATCGTTTAAGCAGTATTAGCCTGTTAAAATATCTTTGTAACAAGTAGTAGGAGATCAAACTAAAGTTATAACAAGTAGAATCCGGGAAAACCCGTTATAACAAATAATAGTGTCAAAATATCATATTAACAAGCAGTGACCGAATAAAATGTTGTTGTAAAAACTAATATATAATGAAGTTGTAGTTGTAACAAATAATTGATTGTCAAAAGGGTTTAACAAGTAGTGGCGTGTCAAAATATCGTTTAAGCAGTATTAGCCTGTTAAAATATCTTTGTAACAAGTAGTAGGAGATCAAAGTAAAGTTATAACAAGTAGAATCCGGGAAAACCCGTTATAACAAATAATAGTGTCAAAATATCTTATTAACAAGCAGTGACCGAATAAAATGTTGTTGTAAAAACTAATATATAATGAAGTTGTAGTTGTAACAAATAATTGATTGTCAAAAGGGTTTAACAAGTAGTGGCGTGTCAAAATATCGTTTAAGCAATTAGCCTGTTAAAATATCTTTGTAACAAGTAGTAGGAGATCAAACTAAAGTTATAACAAGTAGAATCCGGGAAAACCCGTTATAACAAATAATAGTGTCAAAATATCATATTAACAAGCAGTGACCGAATAAAATGTTGTTGTAAAAACTAATATATAATGAAGTTGTAGTTGTAACAAATAATGGATTGTCAAAAGGGTTTAACAAGTAGTGGCGTGTCAAAATATCGTTTAAGCAGTATTAGCCTGTTAAAATATCTTTGTAACAAGTAGTAGGAGATCAAAGTAAAGTTATAACAAGTAGAATCCGGGAAAACCCGGTATAACAAATAATAGTGTCAAAATATCAAATTAACATGCAGTGACCGAATAAAATGTTGTTGTAAAAACTAATATATAATGTAGTTGTAGTTGTAACAAATAATTGATTGTCAAAAGGGTTTAACAAGTAGTGGCGTGTCAAAATATCGTTTAAGCAGTATTAGCCTGTTAAAATATCTTTGTAACAAGTAGTAGGAGATCAAACTAAAGTTATAACAAGTAGAATCCGGGAAAACCCGTTATAACAAATAATAGAGTGTCAAAATATCATATTAACAAGCAGTGACCGAATAAAATATTGTTGTAAAAACTAATATATAATGAAGTTGTAGTTGTAACAAATAATTGCATGTCAAAATGGTGTAACAAGTAGTGGCGTGTCAAAATATCGTGTAAGTAGTATTACCTTGTTAAAATATCTTTGTAACAAGTAGTAGGAGGTCAAAATAAAGTTATAACAAGTAGAATCCGGGAAAGCCGTTATAACAAATAATAGTGTCAAAATGTCATATTAACAAGCAGTGACCGAATAAAATGTTGTTGTAAAAACTAATATATAATGAAGTTGTAGTTGTAACAAATAATTGCATGTCAAAATGGTGTAACAAGTAGTGGCGTGTCAAAATATCGTGTAAGTTGTATTACCTTGTTAAAATATCTTTGTAACAAGTAGTAGGAGGTCAAAATAAAGTTATAACAAGTAGAATATGGGAAAAGCCGTTATAACAAATAATAGTGTCAAAATGTCATATTAATAAGCAGTGACCGAATAAAATGTTGTTGTAAAAACTAATATATAATGAAGTTGTAGTTGTAACAAATAATGGTTTGTCAAAATGGTGTAACAAATAGTGGCGTGTCAAAATATCGTGTAAGTAGTATTACCTTGTTAAAATATCTTTGTAACAAGTAGTAGGAGGTCAAAATAAAGTTATAACAAGTAGAATCCGGAAAAAGCCGTTATAACAAATAATAGTGTCAAAATGTCATATTAACAAGCAGTGACCGAATAAAATGTTGTTGTAAAAACTAATATATAATGAAGTTGTAGTTGTAACAAATAATTGCATGTCAAAATGGTGTAACAAGTAGTGGCGTGTCAAAATATCGTGTAAGTAGTATTACCTTGTTAAAATATCTTTGTAACAAGTAGTAGGAGGTCAAAGTAAAGTTATAACAAGTAGAATCCGGGAAAACCCGTTATAACAAATGATAGTGTCAAAATATCATATTAACAAGCAGTGACCGAATAAAATGTTGTAAAAACTAATATATAATGAAGTTGTAGTTGTAACAAATAATTGATTGTCAAAAGGGTTTAACAAGTAGTGGCGTGTCAAAATATCGTTTAAGCAGTATTAGCCTGTTAAAATATCTTTGTAACAAGTAGTAGGAGGTCAAAGTAAAGCTATAACAAGTAGAATCCGGGAAAACCCGTTATAACAAATAATAGTGTCAAAATATCATATTAGCAAGCAGTGACCGAATAAAATGTTGTAAAAACTAATATATAATGAAATTGTAGTTGTAACAAATAATTGCTTGTTAAAATGGTGTAACAAGTAGTGACGTGTCAAAATATCGTGTAAGTAGTATTAGCCTGTTAAAATATCTTTGTAACAAGTAGTAGGAGATCAAAGTAAAGTTATAACAAGTAGAATCCGGGAAAACCCGTTATAACAAATAATAGTGTCAAAATATCATATTAACAAGCAGTGACCGAATAAAATGTTGTAAAAACTTATATATAATGAAATTGTAGTTGTAACAAATAATTGATTGTCAAAAGGGTTTAACAAGTAGTGGCGTGTCAAAATATCGTTTAAGCAGTATTAGCCTGTTAAAATATCTTTGTAACAAGTAGTAGGAGATCAAACTAAAGTTATAACAAGTAGAATCCGGGAAAACCCGTTATAACAAATAATAGTGTCAAAATATCATATTAACAAGCAGTGACCGAATAAAATGTTGTTGTAAAAACTAATATATAATGAAGTTGTAGTTGTAACAAATAATTGATTGTCAAAAGGGTTTAACAAGTAGTGGCGTGTCAAAATATCGTTTAAGCAGTATTAGCCTGTTAAAATATCTTTGTAACAAGTAGTAGGAGATCAAAGTAAAGTTATAACAAGTAGAATCCGGGAAAACCCGTTATAACAAATAATAGTGTCAAAATATCTTATTAACAAGCAGTGACCGAATAAAATGTTGTTGTAAAAACTAATATATAATGAAGTTGTAGTTGTAACAAATAATTGATTGTCAAAAGGGTTTAACAAGTAGTGGCGTGTCAAAATATCGTTTAAGCAATTAGCCTGTTAAAATATCTTTGTAACAAGTAGTAGGAGATCAAACTAAAGTTATAACAAGTAGAATCCGGGAAAACCCGTTATAACAAATAATAGTGTCAAAATATCATATTAACAAGCAGTGACCGAATAAAATGTTGTTGTAAAAACTAATATATAATGAAGTTGTAGTTGTAACAAATAATTGATTGTCAAAAGGGTTTAACAAGTAGTGGCGTGTCAAAATATCGTTTAAGCAGTATTAGCCTGTTAAAATATCTTTGTAACAAGTAGTAGGAGGTCAAAATAAAGGTATAACAAGTAGAATCCGGGAAAACCCGTTATAACAAATAATAGTGTCAAAATATCATATTAACAAGCAGTGACCGATTAAAATGTTGTTGTAAAAACTAATATATAATGAAGTTGTAGTTGTAACAAATAATGGATTGTCAAAAGGGTTTAACAAGTAGTGGCGTGTCAAAATATCGTTTAAGCAGTATTAGCCTGTTAAAATATCTTTGTAACAAGTAGTAGGAGATCAAAGTAAAGTTATAACAAGTAGAATCCGGGAAAACCCGGTATAACAAATAATAGTGTCAAAATATCATATTAACATGCAATGACCGAATAAAATGTTGTTGTAAAAACTAATATATAATGAAGTTGTAGTTGTAACAAATAATTGATTGTCAAAAGGGTTTAACAAGTGGTGGCGTGTCAAAATATCGTTTAAGCAGTATTAGCCTGTTAAAATATCTTTGTAACAAGTAGTAGGAGATCAAACTAAAGTTATAACAAGTAGAATCCGGGAAAACCCGTTATAACAAATAATAGAGTGTCAAAATATCATATTAACAAGCAGTGACCGAATAAAATGTTGTTGTAAAAACTAATATATAATGAAGTTGTAGTTGTACCAAATAATTGCATGTCAAAATGGTGTAACAAGTAATGGCGTGTCAAAATATCGTGTAAGTAGTATTACCTTGTTAAAATATCTTTGTAACAAGTAGTAGGAGGTCAAAATAAAGTTATAACAAGTAGAATCCGGGAAAGCCGTTATAACAAATAATAGTGTCAAAATGTCATATTAACAAGCAGTGACCGAATAAAAGGTTGTTGTAAAAACTAATATATAATGAAGTTGTAGTTGTAACAAATAATTGCATGTCAAAATGGTATAACAAGTAGTGGCGTGTCAAAATATCGTGTAAGTAGTATTACCTTGTTAAAATATCTTTGTAACAAGTAGTAGGAGGTCAAAATAAAGTTATAACAAGTAGAATCCGGGAAAAGCCGCTATAACAAATAATAGTGTCAAAATGTCATATTAATAAGCAGTGACCGAATAAAATGTTGTTGTAAAAACTAATATATAATGAAGTTGTAGTTGTAACAAATAATGGTTTGTCAAAATGGTGTAACAAATAGTGGCGTGTCAAAATATCGTGTAAGTAGTATTACCTTGTTAAAATATCTTTGTAACAAGTAGTAGGAGGTCAAAATAAAGTTATAACAAGTAGAATCCGGAAAAAGCCGTTATAACAAATAATAGTGTCAAAATGTCATATTAACAAGCAGTGACCGAATAAAATGTTGTTGTAAAAACTAATATATAATGAAGTTGTAGTTGTAACAAATAATTGCATGTCAAAATGGTGTAACAAGTAGTGGCGTGTCAAAATATCGTGTAAGTAGTATTACCTTGTTAAAATATATTTGTAACAAGTAGTAGGAGGTCAAAGTAAAGTTATAACAAGTAGAATCCGGGAAAACCCGGTATAACAAATAATAGTGTCAAAATATCATATTAACAAGCAGTGACCGAATAAAATGTTGTAAAAACTAATATATAATGAAGTTGTAGTTGTAACAAATAATTGATTGTCAAAAGGGTTTAACAAGTAGTGGCGTGTCAAAATATCGTTTAAGCAGTATTAGCCTGTTAAAATATCTTTGTAACAAGTAGTAGGAGATCAAACTAAAGTTATAACAAGTAGAATCCGGGAAAACCCGTTATAACAAATAATAGTGTCAAAATATCATATTAACAAGCAGTGACCGAATAAAATGTTGTTGTAAAAACTAATATATAATGAAGTTGTAGTTGTAACAAATAATTGCATGTCAAAATGGTGTAACAAGTAGTGGCGTGTCAAAATATCGTTCAAGTAGTATTACCTTGTTAAAATATCTTTGTAACAAGTAGTAGGAGATCAAAGTAAAGTTATAACAAGTAGAATCCGGGAAAACCCGTTATAACATATAATAGTGTCAAAATATCATATTAACAAGCAGTGACCGAATAAAATGTTGTAAAAATTAATATATAATGAAGTTGTAGTTGTAACAAATAATTGATTGTCAAAAGGGTTTAACAAGTAGTGGCGTGTCAAAATATCGTTTAAGCAGTATTAGCCTGTTAAAATATCTTTGTAACAAGTAGTAGGAGATCAAACTAATGTTATAACAAGTAGAATCCGGGAAAACCCGTTATAACAAATAATAGTGTCAAAATATCATATTAACAAGCAGTGACCGAATAAAATGTTGTTGTAAAAACTAATATATAATGAAGTTGTAGTTGTAACAAATAATTGCATGTCAAAATGGTGTAACAAGTAATGGCGTGTCAAAATATCGTTTAAGTAGCATTACCTTGTTAAAATATCTTTTGTAACAAGTAGTAGGAGATCAAAGTAAAGTTATAACAAGTAGAATCCGGGAAAACCCGGTATAACTAATAATAGTGTCAAAATATCATATTAACAAGCAGTGACCGAATAAAATGTTGTAAAAACTAATATATAATGAAGTTGTAGTTGTAACAAATAATTGATTGTCAAAAGGGTTTAACAAGTAGTGGCGTGTCAAAATATCGTTTAAGCAGTATTAGCCTGTTAAAATATCTTTGTAACAAGTAGTAGGAGATCAAACTAAAGTTATAACAAGTAGAATCCGGGAAAACCCGTTATAACAAATAATAGTGTCAAAATATCATATTAACAAGCAGTGACCGAATAAAATGTTGTTGTAAAAACTAATATATAATGAAGTTGTAGTTGTAACAAATAATTGCATGTGAAAATGGTGTAACAAGTAGTGGCGTGTCAAAATATCGTTTAAGTAGTATTACCTTGTTAAAATATCTTTGTAACAAGTAGTAGGAGATCAAAGTAAAGTTATAACAAGTAGAATCCGGGAAAATCCGGTATAACTAATAATAGTGTCAAAATATCATATTAACAAGCAGTGACCGAATAAAATGTTGTAAAAACTAATATATAATGAAGTTGTAGTTGTAACAAATAATTGATTGTCAAAAGGGTTTAACAAGTAGTGGCGTGTCAAAATATCGTTTAAGCAGTATTAGCCTGTTAAAATATCTTTGTAACAAGTAGTAGGAGATCAAACTAAAGTTATAACAAGTAGAATCCGGGAAAACCCGTTATAACAAATAATAGTGTCAAAATATCATATTAACAAGCAGTGACCGAATAAAATGTTGTAAAAATTAATATATAATGAAGTTGTAGTTGTAACAAATAATTGATTGTCAAAAGGGTTTAACAAGTAGTGGCGTGTCAAAATATCGTTTAAGCAGTATTAGCCTGTTAAAATATCTTTGTAACAAGTAGTAGGAGATCAAACTAATGTTATAACAAGTAGAATCCGGGAAAACCCGTTATAACAAATAATAGTGTCAAAATATCATATTAACAAGCAGTGACCGAATAAAATGTTGTTGTAAAAACTAATATATAATGAAGTTGTAGTTGTAACAAATAATTGATTGTCAAAAGGGTTTAACAAGTAGTGGCGTGTCAAAATATCGTTTAAGTAGTATTACCTTGTTAAAATATCTTTGTAACAAGTAGTAGGAGATCAAAGTAAAGTTATAACAAGTAGAATCCGGGAAAACCCGGTATAACTAATAATAGTGTCAAAATATCATATTAACAAGCAGTGACCGAATAAAATGTTGTAAAAACTAATATATAATGAAGTTGTAGTTGTAACAAATAATTGATTGTCAAAAGGGTTTAACAAGTAGTGGCGTGTCAAAATATCGTTTAAGCAGTATTAGCCTGTTAAAATATCTTTGTAACAAGTAGTAGGAGATCAAACTAAAGTTATAACAAGTAGAATCCGGGAAAACCCGTTATAACAAATAATAGTGTCAAAATATCATATTAACAAGCAGTGACCGAATAAAATGTTGTTGTAAAAACTAATATATAATGAAGTTGTAGTTGTAACAAATAATTGCATGTCAAAATGGTGTAACAAGTAGTGGCGTGTCAAAATATCGTTCAAGTAGTATTACCTTGTTAAAATATCTTTGTAACAAGTAGTAGGAGATCAAAGTAAAGTTATAACAAGTAGAATCCGGGAAAACCCGTTATAACAAATAATAGTGTCAAAATATCATATTAACAAGCAGTGGCCGAATAAAATGTTGTAAAAACTAATATATAATGAAGTTGTAGTTGTAACAAATAATTGATTGTCAAAAGGGTTTAACAAGTAGTGGCGTGTCAAAATATCGTTTAAGCAGTATTAGCCTGTTAAAATATCTTTGTAACAAGTAGTAGGAGATCAAACTAATGTTATAACAAGTAGAATCCGGGAAAACCCGTTATAACAAATAATAGTGTCAAAATATCATATTAACAAGCAGTGACCGAATAAAATGTTGTTGTAAAAACTAATATATAATGAAGTTGTAGTTGTAACAAATAATTGATTGTCAAAAGGGTTTAACAAGTAGTGGCGTGTCAAAATATCGTTTAAGCAGTATTAGCCTGTTAAAATATCTTTGTAACAAGTAGTAGGAGATCAAACTAATGTTATAACAAGTAGAATCCGGGAAAACCCGTTATAACAAATAATAGTGTCAAAATATCATATTAACAAGCAGTGACCGAATAAAATGTTGTTGTAAAAACTAATATATAATGAAGTTGTAGTTGTAACAAATAATTGCATGTCAAAATGGTGTAACAAGTAGTGGCGTGTCAAAATATCGTTTAAGTAGTATTACCTTGTTAAAATATCTTTGTAACAAGTAGTAGGAGATCAAAGTAAAGTTATAACAAGTAGAATCCGGGAAAACCCGGTATAACTAATAATAGTGTCAAAATATCATATTAACAAGCAGTGACCGAATAAAATGTTGTAAAAACTAATATATAATGAAGTTGTAGTTGTAACAAATAATTGATTGTCAAAAGGGTTTAACAAGTAGTGGCGTGTCAAAATATCGTTTAAGCAGTATTAGCCTGTTAAAATATCTTTGTAACAAGTAGTAGGAGATCAAACTAAAGTTATAACAAGTAGAATCCGGGAAAACCCGTTATAACAAATAATAGTGTCAAAATATCATATTAACAAGCAGTGACCGAATAAAATGTTGTTGTAAAAACTAATATATAATGAAGTTGTAGTTGTAACAAATAATTGCATGTGAAAATGGTGTAACAAGTAGTGGCGTGTCAAAATATCGTTTAAGTAGTATTACCTTGTTAAAATATCTTTGTAACAAGTAGTAGGAGATCAAAGTAAAGTTATAACAAGTAGAATCCGGGAAAACCCGGTATAACTAATAATAGTGTCAAAATATCATATTAACAAGCAGTGACCGAATAAAATGTTGTAAAAACTAATATATAATGAAGTTGTAGTTGTAACAAATAATTGATTGTCAAAAGGGTTTAACAAGTAGTGGCGTGTCAAAATATCGTTTAAGCAGTATTAGCCTGTTAAAATATCTTTGTAACAAGTAGTAGGAGATCAAACTAAAGTTATAACAAGTAGAATCCGGGAAAACCCGTTATAACAAATAATAGTGTCAAAATATCATATTAACAAGCAGTGACCGAATAAAATGTTGTTGTAAAAACTAATATATAATGAAGTTGTAGTTGTAACAAATAATTGATTGTCAAAAGGGTTTAACAAGTAGTGGCGTGTCAAAATATCGTTTAAGCAGTATTAGCCTGTTAAAATATCTTTGTAACAAGTAGTAGGAGGTCAAAATAAAGGTATAACAAGTAGAATCCGGGAAAACCCGTTATAACAAATAATAGTGTCAAAATATCATATTAACAAGCAGTGACCGAATAAAATGTTGTAAAAATTAATATATAATGAAGTTGTAGTTGTAACAAATAATTGATTGTCAAAAGGGTTTAACAAGTAGTGGCGTGTCAAAATATCGTTTAAGCAGTATTAGCCTGTTAAAATATCTTTGTAACAAGTAGTAGGAGATCAAACTAATGTTATAACAAGTAGAATCCGGGAAAACCCGTTATAACAAATAATAGTGTCAAAATATCATATTAACAAGCAGTGACCGAATAAAATGTTGTTGTAAAAACTAATATATAATGAAGTTGTAGTTGTAACAAATAATTGATTGTCAAAAGGGTTTAACAAGTAGTGGCGTGTCAAAATATCGTTTAAGCAGTATTAGCCTGTTAAAATATCTTTGTAACAAGTAGTAGGAGATCAAAGTAAAGTTATAACAAGTAGAATCCGGGAAAACCCGGTATAACTAATAATAGTGTCAAAATATCATATTAACAAGCAGTGACCGAATAAAATGTTGTAAAAACTAATATATAATGAAGTTGTAGTTGTAACAAATAATTGATTGTCAAAAGGGTTTAACAAGTAGTGGCGTGTCAAAATATCGTTTAAGCAGTATTAGCCTGTTAAAATATCTTTGTAACAAGTAGTAGGAGATCAAACTAAAGTTATAACAAGTAGAATCCGGGAAAACCCGTTATAACAAATAATAGTGTCAAAATATCATATTAACAAGCAGTGACCGAATAAAATGTTGTTGTAAAAACTAATATATAATGAAGTTGTAGTTGTAACAAATAATTGCATGTGAAAATGGTGTAACAAGTAGTGGCGTGTCAAAATATCGTTTAAGTAGTATTACCTTGTTAAAATATCTTTGTAACAAGTAGTAGGAGATCAAAGTAAAGTTATAACAAGTAGAATCCGGGAAAACCCGGTATAACTAATAATAGTGTCAAAATATCATATTAACAAGCAGTGACCGAATAAAATGTTGTAAAAACTAATATATAATGAAGTTGTAGTTGTAACAAATAATTGATTGTCAAAAGGGTTTAACAAGTAGTGGCGTGTCAAAATATCGTTTAAGCAGTATTAGCCTGTTAAAATATCTTTGTAACAAGTAGTAGGAGATCAAACTAAAGTTATAACAAGTAGAATCCGGGAAAACCCGTTATGACAAATAATAGTGTCAAAATATCATATTAACAAGCAGTGACCGAATAAAATGTTGTTGTAAAAACTAATATATAATGAAGTTGTAGTTGTAACAAATAATTGCATGTCAAAATGGTGTAACAAGTAGTGGCGTGTCAAAATATCGTTCAAGTAGTATTACCTTGTTAAAATATCTTTGTAACAAGTAGTAGGAGATCAAAGTAAAGTTATAACAAGTAGAATCCGGGAAAACCCGTTATAACAAATAATAGTGTCAAAATATCATATTAACAAGCAGTGACCGAATAAAATGTTGTAAAAATTAATATATAATGAAGTTGTAGTTGTAACAAATAATTGATTGTCAAAAGGGTTTAACAAGTAGTGGCGTGTCAAAATATCGTTTAAGCAGTATTAGCCTGTTAAAATATCTTTGTAACAAGTAGTATCAGATCAAACTAATGTTATAACAAGTAGAATCCGGGAAAACCCGTTATAACAAATAATAGTGTCAAAATATCATATTAACAAGCAGTGACCGAATAAAATGTTGTTGTAAAAACTAATATATAATGAAGTTGTAGTTGTAACAAATAATTGATTGTCAAAAGGGTTTAACAAGTAGTGGCGTGTCAAAATATCGTTTAAGCAGTATTAGCCTGTTAAAATATCTTTGTAACAAGTAGTAGGAGATCAAACTAATATTATAACAAGTAGAATCCGGGAAAACCCGTTATAACAAATAATAGTGTCAAAATATCATATTAACAAGCAGTGACCGAATAAAATGTTGTTGTAAAAACTAATATATAATGAAGTTGTAGTTGTAACAAATAATTGCATGTCAAAATGGTGTAACAAGTAGTGGCGTGTCAAAATATCGTTTAAGTAGCATTACCTTGTTAAAATATCTTTTGTAACAAGTAGTAGGAGATCAAAGTAAAGTTATAACAAGTAGAATCCGGGAAAACCCGTTATAACAAATAATAGTGTCAAAATATCATATTAACAAGCAGTGACCGAATAAAATGTTGTAAAAACTAATATATAATGAAGTTGTAGTTTTAACAAATAATTGATTGTCAAAAGGGTTTAACAAGTAGTGGCGTGTCAAAATATCGTTTAAGCAGTATTAGCCTGTTAAAATATCTTTGTAACAAGTAGTAGGAGATCAAACTAAAGTTATAACAAGTAGAATCCGGGAAAACCCGTTATAACAAATAATAGTGTCAAAATATCATATTAACAAGCAGTGACCGAATAAAATGTTGTAAAAACTAATATATAATGAAGTTGTAGTTTTAACAAATAATTGATTGTCAAAAGGGTTTAACAAGTAGTGGCGTGTCAAAATATCGTTTAAGCAGTATTAGCCTGTTAAAATATCTTTGTAACAAGTAGTAGGAGATCAAACTAAAGTTATAACAAGTAGAATCCGGGAAAACCCGTTATGACAAATAATAGTGTCAAAATATCATATTAACAAGCAGTGACCGAATAAAATGTTGTTGTAAAAACTAATATATAATGAAGTTGTAGTTGTAACAAATAATTGCATGTCAAAATGGTGTAACAAGTAGTGGCGTGTCAAAATATCGTTCAAGTAGTATTACCTTGTTAAAATATCTTTGTAACAAGTAGTAGGAGATCAAAGTAAAGTTATAACAAGTAGAATCCGGGAAAACCCGTTATAACAAATAATAGTGTCAAAATATCATATTAACAAGCAGTGACCGAATAAAATGTTGTAAAAATTAATATATAATGAAGTTGTAGTTGTAACAAATAATTGATTGTCAAAAGGGTTTAACAAGTAGTGGCGTGTCAAAATATCGTTTAAGCAGTATTAGCCTGTTAAAATATCTTTGTAACAAGTAGTAGGAGATCAAACTAATGTTATAACAAGTAGAATCCGGGAAAACCCGTTATAACAAATAATAGTGTCAAAATATCATATTAACAAGCAGTGACCGAATAAAATGTTGTTGTAAAAACTAATATATAATGAAGTTGTAGTTGTAACAAATAATTGATTGTCAAAAGGGTTTAACAAGTAGTGGCGTGTCAAAATATCGTTTAAGCAGTATTAGCCTGTTAAAATATCTTTGTAACAAGTAGTAGGAGATCAAACTAATGTTATAACAAGTAGAATCCGGGAAAACCCGTTATAACAAATAATAGTGTCAAAATATCATATTAACAAGCAGTGACCGAATAAAATGTTGTTGTAAAAACTAATATATAATGAAGTTGTAGTTGTAACAAATAATTGCATGTCAAAATGGTGTAACAAGTAGTGGCGTGTCAAAATATCGTTTAAGTAGCATTACCTTGTTAAAATATCTTTTGTAACAAGTAGTAGGAGATCAAAGTAAAGTTATAACAAGTAGAATCCGGGAAAACCCGTTATAACAAATAATAGTGTCAAAATATCATATTAACAAGCAGTGACCGAATAAAATGTTGTAAAAACTAATATATAATGAAGTTGTAGTTTTAACAAATAATTGATTGTCAAAAGGGTTTAACAAGTAGTGGCGTGTCAAAATATCGTTTAAGCAGTATTAGCCTGTTAAAATATCTTTGTAACAAGTAGTAGGAGATCAAACTAAAGTTATAACAAGTAGAATCCGGGAAAACCCGTTATAACAAATAATAGTGTCAAAATATCATATTAACAAGCAGTGACCGAATAAAATGTTGTAAAAACTAATATATAATGAAATTGTAGTTATAGCAAATAGACTAATAATATATCCGAACAAAATATCACTGTGACTCAATAAAAACACAAAAGATCTATGAAACGGTGACATGCTGCTTAGTTACAATGAAAATATTGAAAAAAAACGCCAATAACATGAAAATAATTAAAAATAACAGAAATAATCAAAATAACACTTATGTTTATTTCGATCACCATATAATCATCAGAGGCCACTCTAGTTTGTAACTTCTGTTGGCTAGATTGTATTTTTGTAATAAGAGCCTCTGATGACATGGTCATCGAAATGTACATAAGGTTTTAATCTTAAGTAACTTTTAGGCTATCTGTTATTTTTTGTCTTGTGTTTGTGGAATTGGGGTTATTTCCAATAATTTAATTGCAATATATTGTATCATTGTGCTCTTGATGTTGCAAAATAAATTTCCATAAATTTTGAATTCTTTTTACTGCAATAAGAATTTAATAAATTAAGTGGGATAGTTTTTTAATACAATTTCTTATTGATTTTGTATCGTGCATTGTGTATAAGTAAAGAATGCGCGTGAAGAGTCTTCCCAAAAACTATCTTCATGGCACTGAATCCAGAATATTTCTTTTCTTGATTTTTAACAGTGACAGTTAAAATTACATTTTTGTATTTTATAATTTATTCGTAATAAGGAAGAATATGAGGATATTAAAAAATTATTTAGCTATTTACATTTCTTTAACGTCTTATATACTTTAGTCTCAAAATGGAAAATGTAATCTTTATTTATTCTTTAGTCCGTCTAAAACGTCTACTGTACAGAAAATACATTACTTTTAAAACTAATATGAATAAAACAGTTTATTAATAAGTAACAGATTCCTGTTCAATATTAAAATACTGCGACATGACTTTTTTTCAGCAGAATAGCTCATTTATTTTTACAATTGTTTTGCAACTTAATTATCACAAAGAAATATACGTTTATGTAATTATAGGTGACAAATGTGATCTACTTTATTGATCTTGATACATATATGCGCTTTCTTAAAACAGGTAAAAATAAAAATTATATTAACAAATATACCTGAGAGCTAATGAGTCAGGTGTTTTATGTTTAGCCATGATAGGGATAAAATTCCGTTTTGAAACAGCCTTGCTATTGTTTTAATAAGAGTAACCACATTTTTGCAACAGTGCGGACTTACAAACGTTGTCGTAGAACCTGTTTGTGGATGTCTGGTGCTTCCTAATTCAGAATATCCTCGACGGAAACATGAGTCAAAAAAACCGCTCCTTACGAAGTCCTGACCGTCTGACCGCCTTAAACAACTAATAATTTTACAAGGAAGTGATTACTTTTGGCATTTCTCCTCGAATTAACAAATCGTAAAACGAATGATTACACGGCTCAGTACATAGATTGTATAACATAGTTGAAAAATAGAAATCTCGATGGAAAAATCTTGAGAAAACGAAAAGATCGGAAAACTGTAGTTAAAAAAATGATATAAAAGTTATATTCGTGAGATAGCTTATTATAAACGAGTGGGATTAATATGCTTCACTACTAAAACATATGTTAGTAGTTAAACTTAATTACATGAGTTGACAAAGGGTCGTAGATCCAGAAAAGGCCATCATTAATAATAAAAAAAACGTAAGCGCTACTATAGGCGAGTGTAACATTCTAATACATGTCCAAATGTTTTTAACATTCTAATACATGCCCAAGTGTTTTTTAACATTCTAATACATGTCCAAGTGTTTTTTAACATTCTAATACATGTCCAAGTGTTTTAACATTCTAATACATGTTCCAGTATTTTTAACATTCTAATATATGGTCAAGTGTTTTTAACATTCTAATACATGTCCAAGTGTTTTAACATTCTAATACATGGTCAAGTGTTTTTAACATTCCAATACATGGTCAAGTGTTTTTAACATTCCAATACATGTCCAAGTGTTTTTAACATTCTAGTACATGTCCAAGTGTTTTTACCATTCCAATATATGTCCAAGTGTTTTTAACATTCTAATACATGTCCAACCATTTTTAACATTCTAATACATGTCCAAGTGTTTTTAACACTCTAATACATGTCCAAGTGTTTTTAACATTGTAATACATGTTCCAGTGTTTTTAACATTCCAATACGTGTCCAAGTGTTTTTAACATTCCAATACATGTCCAAGTGTTTTTAACACTCTAATACATGTCCAAGTGTTTTTAACATTGTAATACATGTTCCAGTGTTTTTAACATTCCAATACGTGTCCAAGTGTTTTTAACATTCCAATACGTGTCCAAGTGTTTTTAACATTCTAATACATGTCCAAGGGTTTTTAAAGAAAAACTAATAGTTCAAGAGAAGATGGAATCATATAATAATATAAATAATATAACTCTGCATATACAAATAATATAACTCAGCATATACAAATAATATAACTCTGCATATACAAATAATATAACTCTGCATATACAAATAATATAACTCTGCATATACAAATAATATAACTCTGCATATACAAATAATATAACTCTGCATATACAAATAATATAACTCTGCATATACAAATTATATGACTCTGCATATACAAATAATATAACTCTGCATATACAAATAATATAACTCTGCATATACAAATAATATAACTCTGCATTTACAAATAATATAACTCTGCATATACAAATAATATAACTCTGCATATACAAATAATATAACTCTGCATATACAAAGAATATAACTCTGCATATACAAATAATATAACTCTGCATATACAAATAATATAACTCTGCATATACAAATAATATAACTCTGCATATACAAACAATATAACTCTGCATATACAAATAATATAACTCTGCATATACAAATAATATAACTCTGCATATACAAATAATATAACTCTGCATATACAAACAATATAACTCTGCATATACAAACAATATAACTCTGCATATACAAATAATATAACTCTGCATATACAAATAATATAACTCTGCATATACAAATAATATAACTCTGCATATACAAATAATATAACTCTGCATATACAAATAATATAACTCTGCATATACAAATAATATGACTCTGCATATACAAATAATATGACTCTGCATATACAAATAATATAACTCTGCATATACAAATAATATAACTCTGCATATACAAATAATATAACTCTGCATATACACATAATATAACTCTGCATATACAAATAATATGACTCTGCATATACAAATAATATAACTCTGCATATACAAATAATATGACTCTGCATATACAAATAATATAACTCTGCATATACAAATAATATGACTCTGCATATACAAATAATATAACTCTGCATATACAAATAATATGACTCTGCATATACAAATAATATAACTCTGCATATACAAATAATATAACTCTGCATATACAAATAATATAACTCTGCATATACAAATAATATGACTCTGCATATACAAATAATATAACTCTGCATATACAAATAATATAACTCTGCATATACAAATAATATGACTCTGCATATACAAATAATATAACTCTGCATATACAAATAATATAACTCTGCATATACAAATAATATAACTCTGCATATACAAATAATATAACTCTGCATATTCAAATAATATAACTCTGCATATACAAATAATATAACTCTGCATATACAAATAATATAACTCTGCATATACAAATAATATAACTCTGCATATACAAATAATATAACTCTGCATATACAAATAATATAACTCTGCATATACAAATAATATAACTCTGCATATACAAATAATATAACTCTGCATATACAAATAATATAACTCTGCATATACAAATAATATAACTCTGCATATACAAACAATATAACTCTGCATATACAAATAATATATTTCTGCATATACAAATAATATAACTCTGCATATACAAATAATATAACTCTGCATATACAAATAATATAACTCTGCATATACAAATAATATAACTCTGCATATACAAATAATATATCTCTGCATATACAAATAATATAACTCTGCATATACAAATAATATATCTCCGCATATACAAATAATATAACTCTGCATATACAAATAATATAACTCTGCATATACAAATAATATAACTCTGCATATACAAATAATATAACTCTGCATATACAAATAATATAACTCTCAAATGCCATACTGTGGAGAGGCTTCTTTTAAACGTTTTATTGGAAAAAAGCAAAAAATAAATCTAGCTTAAAGAGTTAGAGAATACCGTAATTGGACTGAAGGGAGGAAATTGCATGAATCTTATAATACATTCTCTGTTTGTAACATGCAAATATTGGCTGCAGTTGTTAAGGCGAAGTAGCTGGCTAATAGATTGCAATAAAGAGGGGTGCGTCACGCCGAGAGACGAGAACTACCTAAGCTTGTAAGGTCGGTGATAAAACTGAAAACAAAAATATATTAAATTTTCTGTATCGCGGTGAAACTCTGTTACCAATGCTCTTTCACAAAATTCGGATGAAAGATTTTAAAACGGGTAATTCCTGCTAATGTTTGAGCTGAAAACCGAAACGAAATTTCTTACTAGATGTAACAATTTGTTTATCAAAATTTTTAAAAACAAATTAAAAATCTAAGTCAAAATAATTTTCAATAAAAATATTTTTTAAGCCAGCTGTATAAAAACATTACGACCTTAGGTATCTCTTTGAATATTCTAAAATTAGGCTCCGTCATTTCATTTCCACTAAGAAGCAAAATATTTATCTGAGAATGTATACAAAAATTATCTTTTAAATAATTTAATTTTGGAATTAAATTAATTAAAATAAAACTTAAACAGTGATAATCCGAATACAGTACCACTTTTAATGTACGGGTAGTTTTATAAAGAGAAATTTTATAAAAGAATTCTGCTTGACTGGAAAATCCAAGCATTTACATTTAGCTTTACATTTATTCTTATACTTAACCAAGTCCATTGTGTTGCAAACTAACCTTGTTTTACATATCATTGCGATTCTTACCATGGGGACGGCGTCGGGGTGTTTAGTTACCTCTGGGTTCTGCTCCAACTCACAACCTCATGGACTTTGCTCTTATTTAGATTCCTATCGTGAACCTTTACATCTCAGAGGCTTTTATATCGACTCGATTCCAACCTCATTGTGCTTTACTCCTTGTAAATTATTCTCTTTCCTCTATGACATAATTTGCATTACGCCAGGTTATACCTTGAGTTTAGAGGACTTTTCCTTAAATGAATTCCCAGCGTCAAGTTACAAATATAACGTGAAGCTGCTTACATATTTCAACGAAAAGTTATAATTATAAGGTGAAGGTAATTTCTTATTTCAAAATGGAGTAATAAACATAACATGAAGTTACACATTTCAACGTGAGGTTACAAATATAGCATGAAGTTACTAACTATTTTCAACGGGAAGTTACAAATATAGCATGAAGTTACTAACTATTTTCAATGGGAAGTTACAAATATAGCATGAAGTTACTAACTATTTTCAATGGGAAGTTACAAATATAGCATGAAGTTAATACACTTATTTCGACGTGAAGTTACATACTTAATTCAAAGTGAAATTTCAAAACAGGAACTTACAAATAAATTTCCAGTTGCACGAGTCACGTTCTATACAAGCGACGTGCAACATACTAAACCTTTTTTAAACACATTAGAGTCTCGTAATTTCGAGTCCCGATTTCTTGAGCTTCCGTTAAATTCGAGTCTATTTTTATTTGAGCCTTTTTTTCTATTTCAAATAAAATGATATGAGTCCGGCTTCAAAAAATGTTGAAAGAATTGTTCATATTAAGTTCTATAAACTTATTTAGTGAATTCTGAATTTTAATTATATGATTGTGGTTCATTAGAACCCCTTTTTTCTAATATACAGGAACGTATTTCCGTGTAATGCGAGTTTTCGGTAATTCGAGGGTGCCTCGGTCCCATTTACTTCGAACTATCGAGACTCTACTGCAGTATTATTCGCACACCACTGATTATTTTCATTCTGCAACAATGTATTCTCTAAATATACTCCAAAGCAAAACAGAATCCACGCTGTTTTCATAATATTGACTTTGATACACTGCTTGTAGTATCTTTTGTATAAAGTCTTGTTATGTTTTATAGTTTTGTTATCTTTTGGAAACAACAAAGGATAAATTTCATTACATTTATTTGATGAATGTGTATTGATTAATTATATTAGTGGAAACGTGTAGTTTTACAGTATTTCTAAAATAGTATACATGGAAAGTGTTTTGTGTGAATAAATTTATATTCATTAAACTACTAGCTAGTATTTACGCCTAACATCCGACTTGTGTTTCGCCTCTTCGAAGATTTAATAAATAGCTATTAGTACAATAGAAGGTTGTTATGATGATAGAGGGAATGGAATAGCTTGCTTGAAGCGGATAAGGGAGGGGGCAGATACAGTGAGGTTAAGACGAGCTGTCTGACCATAAACCGTTACCATAATAATAGCAAGTAAATCTTTCAGTAACAGAAGAGCATATAAATCCTGATTACCTTTGTTCTCTTTTGTAAGAGATTTGTAAATTATCTGAGGATGGTTTGCGTTTTTAAAGCATATAAGTCCCCTGGAATTAACCCTAATGATGCTAGTTTTATCAAGGTATGCAACGCTATACCATGGGTATCTAAAACGTCCAACGGGAAAATAAGAAAATTTATCATTGAGAAATTTATATCAGGAAGTGTAAAACTGTTTCGGAGGGAGTATATTTGTAAATGTTGAAGCTGTCGAGGAGGTATCCAGTAGAAGCGTGTCTGAAAACCAATGTCAATACCTTTATGAAGCCGAGAACACAGTACACAGAATATCCAAGTAACAGACACTCCTGTGCTACCAACAACTCCTGCCTGGCAGTGTCTCTATCCTCTGAGCACCTGAAGGAGCAACCATATAAGGGACGCTGTGCTTCCGCCGCTTCTTTGCAACAAGTAAAGTAGTTCTCTGAACTTTCCCGGTCCGATACAAGAGGCGCGAGCTCGTAATGCCCAGTGACGTATGGAGCATTTTTACTCCGTATCTCAAACGTGAGGGAATGTGCCCAAATTTACGTTGCATATAACTATAGGAACTGGTTAACGTTCATCAGACGCCACCTTTTGCATATTCTTCTAGCGTCGAAATACGTTAGTCTTGTCAGATACATTGTTAATTTATAAGAACGACAAATCTCAACTTCCTATTCAACATGACAACTAATATTTATTAGTTTATCGATCATCGACATTATCACCGAAGGCAACAACTTATTTGTAGTTAATATTGTACGTTTGATGATCTCAGAATTTAGGCCTTTCCATTTATTAGCACAACCCGTAACAGTGAGGATTGTGTCTGATTGAACAGCTCGTTTCTTTCCACGACCTATGAACGGCCCGTAGTAATTTCCACCCTAAGTATTTTAAACCTAATAAAGTATCAGTTAGTATCCATCTAATATCAAAGACTTCTTGGGTAACACGAACTATGTATCTTGAAGTCGAATCTTTTCCCGAGCGTCCACGATGTTCTCTTAACAAGTTGAAAGCATTTCTCAACCCAACGTCACTAGAAGAAACCTAGGGCTTGAAATTTGTTTTCCTGATCTGTGATCCTCATAACTTCCTCGTAATATGTCCCTTCTCGGAAACAGAATTATCTGTTACATTTCTTTAAAACTAAAACATTCGTCGTTCTAATAGTCCCACCAAGATCTTTCCTGCGATCTTAAATAGGTATGATGAACATTTAGGGAGATGGATTCCCGGTTAACACAAGCCTTGTTTTCTCCCGCCTCTCACTAAAGACATCACACTCCAAACAACAATTATACTCAAGAAGAATACATTCCGGTTACATTTGGCAACAGCTTTTAAACTTTCCTTCGGTATTTCATCAGGGCCCAGGCTTTTCTATTCGCATAGAACTATCGGCTTTCTGTAAATAATGTTATACTACATATGTCTTTGATATTTCACCTTTTAACACTTTTTAGGACGTCTTTAAAACAATTCCAATCATGTTGCTTCTGTTATCCTTACTGTTTCTACTACAGCGCCTAATACCTCTTCATTTCTTTGTTTGTTTACTTGACCTTTCCCCGAACTCCGTTTGACCGGACGTATGTATTGTTTCTTTGCCCGCTTCTAAGTGTATTTTCTATACCTTAGCGGTTTCCCATATCCACTAGTATTCTGTACCTTTCCGTGGGAACCTCTTCTTAGATTCCTCGAGTGGTTTATGTGTTAGTTTCATATTGGCATTGTCAGTTTTCAGTATCGTTGCTACCTGTGGCCTTCGACTGACTTTATGGTTTTTATATGCACCCCTTCCTCAAATGTTCTATCTTTCAGTATCTATTTCTCCCGCGACAAATATGCATTTGTATTACTTATTACACTTTTGCTATTACTTGTGACCAGACCTTTTGTTAACTAAAGGTTGTTAAATTGTTAACTTACACTTGGAGGAAACGTTTTCGTCTTACTTCTTCAGCCTCCAAAAAGTCTGGTCGCAAGTAAATAGCAAAGTGTAATGAGTAACTAACAACCAGCTCGTCATGAACTGCAACAAGATTTCCAGCATTGGTTTTATTCCTTTGGCACAGAGTTGCATAACTAGAAGAAAATATATCGACGATCACTTGCAGTGAAATATTCTAGAACGTCCTAATTTCGAATTCTGGGAAGTAGTTTTTCTAAGACTATGTCATATTAAGAAAGTTTTCTCAATAACCTGAACTTTGGAATGTACTTATTTGGCCCCTGTTTAAAACAAACAGGTCCGAACTAGGTATCTAATACTCTAAAATAACACACACCTGGACAAAAAAAATTTTTCGCCCAGGGATTTGTTTTTTTTTTTTTTGTGGAAGTTCCGGTCACGGGAAATTGATTGGCACCGGTCTCAAACTTAGAAAAATTCGGGAATCCGCCCCAATGGGATAACATCCTAAATTTCCCATGTTATCCTTATGGAATCAAGCAGAGACCCGGACAAACTTTTTTCCCCCCAAGAAGTATTGATATTTTTATTTTTTGGGGAGTTTTGGGCTCCGATAAATTGATTTGCCCCAGTCTCAACCTTGGGGAAATTCGGGATTCCGTCTCAGTGGCTCTTGAATTTCACTCCCTGGAAACCCCTTTTTTTACATTCACGGATTTTTTTTTTTTTTTTGGTTACGGATGTGATATGGAAGTTGATATATATGATATGATATATTGTGTATAAAAATGTGTTTATTTTGTGTATACTAAACGTATTTATGTTATGTATATTATAAATAGTTTTTTTGTATTTTACTTAAACAATCTCCTATAAATGTTCTGTCTTATTCGAGGGAAGCCCGGTCTCCCTGTACCCGCTCTGTTCAGAACTTCGACTATACTTCTATATGTAGTTAACAATTCCAACTAATTTGCCACATTAATCATGATTTATAAGTTAGTTATAGAAATCAGACAAAATGAAGGTAAATGCCTTAGGAAATTAAATAGCCAATAAATTATCACCCCTGGGCAAACTAAATGTACCCCGTAAAGCGACATCCGCGCTGTCTCGGGAAATCTTTAGCTGTAGGACTGTCATTTGGAGTTTTGTTTCTTGTTGTAGAGTATCGTATGATCCTATATAGCAGCGTCTCAAGTAAACATCCTGGCAATTATTACAGAGTATATCATACTCACATAAGGTCTTGAGCATTGAGGATCCCACTTTATTATGGGCGAACAAAATACCTACTTCCCTCACACGCAATAAAATAATTGAAAGTTTCAATATTATTAGTTTTTTTTAATTAATGTTTTTAATTACATCATTACAACTATTACATCATAAATGTGATAGTTGATTTATTACCGAAAGAACTTTTCTAACCTACAATTTATAGTTTTAAAAAATATTTTAAATTCCATTTATAAAAAATTACATATGTTTAAAATATATTGAGAAGAAAAATAAATTAAGTCTGGGAACGAAACCAACTGAATTTTCACCCCAAAGTTGTCTAAAATATACACATAAAATATTCAGAATAAAAAAAGAATTTATAGTTCGTAATACAAAAAGCGGTTGTATTTGGGCAATCGTACAATTAATTGTTTAGTGAATCTCGTTGATAATAACTTGTGTACTTCTTACTTGGTGTATGGCTCCACTTCTGTTGTCGACTTTCTTGTCCTGCCTTCGAGGCTACTCAGTTCACCTCTAAGAACAGAACTTTTGTAGGTAGCTCCATAGCTTCTTATGTTGTACGTCATGTCTTTGTATTGTGCGTTATGAAGACATTTTATTGAAATCATTTTAGGCTAGCAGAATCGATGCCTTTAAATTCTAAATAGCACGATGGGAAACTTTCTTGTTTGGCAATATGTTACATTTTGTTGTTGTAAATGTGTTATTAATATATTACAATTTTAACTGTATATATCCAAACTTGCATTCAGCAAAGGGTAGTTACGTAGTTACAGATGACGCTTTAGCAATGAGAAGCATATGTAGTCTTGTATTCCAATGTTAATGTCAGTTGTATGCTGTTGAGGGATTTTACAGTTTTTCTTCATTTTCAACTTGGAAATTATTCTTGTGCAGTTATCCAAATAGTTGTCGGTCATTTTGTAGTTTCTAGGAGAGGGATTTTTCAAATTCTTTATTTCTACTTGCTGAAGACTGATTGTGTTTCTAAGGCAGCGTATGGCAGATGGTTTGTCTCAAACGTTTTGAACTTGATTTTTCCAGAGTCCTTATTGTACTTATATGCAGATGTGATGGCAGTGTCTTTGTTCTATAACTTCAGTACATAAGGCTATTGATCTTGATTGTTGTTTCATTGACGACATTTCTCCTTCAACATTGAGGGGGTGTGACTAAAGGAATTTTTTGTTTTGTTACCAAGAGCCGCTTGACCTTGCACGATCGACCCGGAAGGTCATTTTGCTAGCATACAGGCCAATTCCACGATCGTATGCTTACCCAGGAGGCACCTGTGCTGGCCAGTGCACGGCGGCGACCCTCGCTACCCCCCATAATTTTGAAAAAAAAATAAAAAAAAAATATAAACGGGGCATCGGGAAGAAAAAGAATTTTGAATTTTGAAACATTTAAATTTTGGTGTCTATCCTACGCCCCCTTAATTTTGATGAAGTGTGTAAAAAAAAAAAAAACTGCTGCCTTTACGGCGGGAAAAGTTACAAGATTCGTGGAGTAAATGTTATTACTAAGAATTAAAAGATCGCAACAAAATTTAGAATAAAATTTGGAAAAACAGTTGCGATCGTTGGGGAAAAGGGGGCCGAGCTGCTGCTGTGACGGAGATTAGTGTTTAAGCTGAAACAGAAACAAAGACATAACATAGATATTTTAACTTCATAAAAGGCTGATTGTTGTGCAAAATTATCAAAATCTGTAGTAAGAGTCAACAACGTAAGAGGGTTTTCATTAACAATTATTATTGTGTTAGAAAAATATATTAAGTAAAGACTAGGTACTAGATTTATATTGTTACTGAAAGCCCATTTTAGGTCATTAGGAAAAATACAAACAATGATTAAGAATTCCTGAAGCATAGAAATTTCGTGTGAAAGTTTGGATTATCATTGCCTACTCCATTTGAGAAAAGGTTTTACTTTATGTATAACTTCTGCGAAAAAACCAGCAGGAGTGCTAAAATCCAGATGAAAAACCTAACCATTAAAAAAAAGAAAAATATTAAGTATATTAATTTTTTGACAAATTCAATGTAGTTTAAAAATTAATAAAACTAAAAACTTTAAATTTCAAGGGTGTATCAATTTCGACACGCAGAGGCGCATTAAGAAGCGTTATTGCAATATTATCTTCACATTTTGTTTTTGTAATTTCTCTCAAACAGCTGTAGCTACGGGATCATACGACCTATCAGCTGTTTCAAATTTGGTAAAAAAACTATTGGATCACATAAACTATCAGCTGTTTCAAATTTGATAAAATATCAACAAGAATAGTGTCAAAACATATTAAAATAGATTCAATATAAACATAACCTCAAAGTTTCTGTAATACCGTATGTTATTACATGAAGGTTTACAAATAACTTTGATGTTTTGACAAATTTTCAACTAAATACAAATGAATACAAAAACGTTGGTTTTACGATGGTATTTATATCTACCTTTTTAATGTGAAAAAATAAGCATTATATCTCCGTTAGAACAATTTATCACAGTGTTCATCTTGACTACTACCGAACAGAAAAAATGATCTATCTATAGTTCAGCTACTATCCATTTAAAAACTGTTTAAACGTAAAAATAAAAGATATTTGAAAACTACAGATTCTGAGGTAAACCGTGAATATTATTTGTTAATATTGATAATTGATCATTTGTAACTAATAACTGGAACTTATTTACATATCGACTAGGCTTTGTAATAGGGGAAATAGGAAGGTCTGAATAAATAAAACAGAAGTATGTATTTAATGCTTTAGTTTTCTACAAGTATTGTGTTAATCGCTTTTCTAAAAGATTTTGTTGTTTTTTTAACCGTAGTGCTTCTATAGGGCTAAGAGATTTTGTTATTACATCATGGCCGTGCAATAAATAGAAGCATTAATTGTTCACAATTAGAAAAAAAACACAATGTTCACATTCTAGTATCAAACCTACTGGAAGAACAAAAAACACATATTTTTGTAGTTTTGTAATAATATTCAAATATGCACAATGTTAATGCTTTATTTTAACTTGGTATAAAGGAGAATGAAAAGAAAAGTTTTGTATTATTTTCGATTTATTAGAAACTATGTATGAGAAAGGGAAAGAGGAAATATCTAATATATATTGAAATGGCAGCAATAGTAGTACCATCATAAAAAAAAATAAGAATGGATGAAGGGTGCAAGAATTGAATGAAGAATGGTGAAGGCAATGCAAGTTAACATTGCCCTCAGCAGAATCCAAATAGAAGTAATTCGATATAACTAAATATTAGAAGTGTAGCAATATTGAGGTCTTAAATAAAATAAAAAGGAATGTCCTGAGACTCTAATGCGATAAGGATGTTGCCGGATTCAAAAGAGCGGACAAGTGTTATGAAATAATCTCTTGGAGGCTAGCAAACCAACACTTAGAAGTTCAGCATTCCTGTCGTCAACAAACTTGTACAATGATTGTACAGCAAACTATTTTTTTAAGCCCCGTAGCAACTCCTGATCAGAAAAACATGTAAAGCTTTTTGCCCTTTAAAAGTTGTAATTTTAACCTTGGCCTTATCTTTTTATTACTATGTCTTTCTGCCACTTAATACCCTTGCAATCATTGCAATCCGTGGCGAAATATAGCCGCTACCTAAAGGTTGTACAAGCCTTTCCTCCCCTGCGTATTACCATTTGTATATACATTCCTGCACGCCGGAAAGGTTTTAAACATTTGAAAGGGCATGGTATAAATATTGCAAATACAGTTAGCAAAATTATAATTAGGGTTTTTTCAAAACTATTCTTTTGTAAATATTTGTAAACACTCACCACTAAACGCCGTCCAGCCAGTACCTCAGGACAGGCGAAGGTTGTGCGCGAGCCCTAAAGTAAAACTCCAAAATGATCTCCTCGCAGTCGAAGGATTGGAAAGTTGCACGGTCATCACCCAACGTAGGGCGGTATACATGGCGGACGTAGATTACTGGTGCAAAGTGCAACGCAGAAGCCTCTTCCTATGAAGAAAAATAAACCTCATACAATTACTCCCAGTCTTTGCAGAAAATACGGCAAGCCTATTTACTGAATCTTTTTGAAAACCTCAAAAAACTGTTTAAAATGTATATGCTAATGCAATACACATTAAAAGCATGCAAATGTTTGTAAAATGTTCAATTGTTTTGAGTTTAAGGTCTGCATAGATATAAGGATAATCTTAAAACTAGTTGGAAAATAAATTAATCATATAAACGTCAATTTCAATACAAACGTACAAATTTCCTTCTATCATTCGTTTCATTTTGCACTTTCCCTGAGCCACTCGACATGAGTCCACTAAAGACTCATTCAGTGTGAAAAATAATTCACTACCGATTGGCTCTTGGCACGGGTAGAGGGTTGGGCGCCCCGCCACCAGTCTGCCCTGGCCGAGCGCTCTCCAATGTACAAGGGAGAAAATGGTGAAAAGAAGAAGAAAGGTGACAGATGTACCTGTCTCACAACCTAACCTCCTTGTCAAAAAACACAAAGGGAATGAGGAAAATCCTTAGCCTAGCATGGTCCTACGAATCCAACCTTAACCTCGAGACTCCCGCCCGGGTGACTAGCGTCACACCTGAAATCGAAAGCTTGGTGCTACGACCCGTGGTGGATTTCGACCATGACCCGGTATTTCGCAACTGGGATGAGACGAACTCCAACCAGACATTAAGACTTCAACAGCTTATCCAGAACCAGTAGAGCCTCCCGAAAGGCCAGGTTTCCCTACCCCAATATCCCGTTATTCGTTCGGTCCAAGTAGTGTCATCGGACCTCTAGCCACTCTCGGCTGACCTTACCTCCAGGTCGAACCCTCAGACTCGGGACTTGGTTCTAGGTGGGCATAGACTGCTTATAAAAAATAAGTAACTTATGGAATCAAGGAATTCGGACACTGTTGATGCGTACAAATTTAACAAGTTTAGGAAAACTCAAAAAGACAAGGACCTTTTCTGTGGTCGATGCGTTACTGACCATAATTTAAAGTCGCTCCGCGCTTACTTTTCATAATTACTCGTCTATGTAATTTCTACCCGTAGTATTTCCAGGCTAGTGTGATGAATACAGACATTCTCTAGTTCCTCTCAAAATCAATTTTCTTTGCACTAAGCAGATGGGAAATCTGTTACAATTTGTGTAAAAACAATTACCTTATCCTGAGCACTTTGTGATAAAATCTTAATTGTCTCACAAAACTATTTACATGTTGTCAATGAAACAAACTTGAAACTGCGTAAGATAAATAACAGGTCAGTATGATTTTTCAATGGTTTTAAAAGCTTATTGTGTCTGAGATCAATAAACCTGATTTCCAAAAAGCATAAAGTAAATTAGTATGTGTTCGGAAAATGAGGAATGACGAATTTTGCATCTCAACTGACTGAGTGAAATGAATTACGATTATGATTTAATTATATCTTCTACTTTCATCATTCACACATTACACGTTATGGTGATATATCACAAACTCCGTAACTTTCGGCACGGTACTCCACTGGATATAGAGAGAAAACTATTAAATTATTTTTTTACTTCTCTCTAAGAGGTATGTTTGCGATTGCGTGCGCATAAAGAGAAACGAAAGTGAATACATTTAGAAGTAAATAGATAAACCATTATCAATATATTCCTGTAGGATATTACCTGCTCTCGCAGGGCAAGGACTTCCTGGTCTACAATTTCCATCAGTAATCCAATGACTGCTTCTGCAACACATTAACAATAAAAATTTTATTAAAGATTTTAAAAGTTATTTACAACGTTTAAATAACTAAAATTTTAATAATTATATAATAATTTACCTTATTAGTAATTCACATGAAGGGAGGTACTAATACAGCACACTATATTTATAACACTATGTGAAATTCAACCTTCTAAAATTAAACTTTTAACGGCTTAAGGTTTTCAATTGTATATTAAAATTTTTAGATGAGTAAATTAGTTTCTTTGAGACACTGAAATGTACAAGAATACTCTTCGGTTACAAGCATGCGAGTGGTTTTTGTGTGAAAATAAAAATTTGTAAAAAACAATATGTCAATTGCACAAAAAAAGAAATGTTCAAATTGTTTTACATTTTATTACATGCTGCAATATTGTCTACAGCAATTTAAGCGTAAGTTATCAAATCACAACATTTCCTAATTCTTTTGTCATTACATTTTATTGTTAATATATTATTAAGAATTTACTGTGATAAAATTCAATATTTTTAAGATAAATTGCTCTGGAAAATTATTTAAGATAACAATATATATATATATATATATATATATATATATATATATATATATATATATATATATATATTGAAATTTCTACTTTCTTTGCCTCTTTACTGTTTCAATCCATTACTCAAATAACACGCGAGTGCAACACGGGGTAGGTTTTTGTTTGTCTTTTCAATATATGTTTTTTTCATATCATAAATTCTTATAAGTTTAGCTTCAATATAAATAGGTCTATATAGTTATAATGGCTTACCTTCCGCGTTTTCTTCAACAGGTGTTACGGAGGCTTGGCTCCCCTCTGGAAAAATACATTTTAGACTTATTAGAAAAATTGAAAGATTTAAATGCATTAGCTCACTATGAAATAATTATTACTCTACAGTTTTAAATAAATTTAAATTTTGTTTTACTTTAGAAACAGTGATAACACTACACAATCAGAAATGCAACTAAAATACAGCCAGCTCAAATATTACTTTTGATAACGTGTGGTCAGAAGACTTATTGGTTTTGTTTCAAAATTTTAAAAGTATGAAAACAATTATTTAAAATTGTTTTTAATGAAATTAGTAACTTTTATAAATACTAAAGCAATGTTGAAATTGTATAAACATATTAAGGAATAGCGGCGAGTTGGGTAATCTTGTTGGGCCTATGACCAGTGAACCGGTCGTAAAAGTAGTTGATAATGATCATGGAATCATAGTGTTTCTAACTCTTTGAATCAATTGTTTTTTTAATACTCTGACTATTAGTGGTCAGTAGCCACATAATATCCAAGATTTTCCAGATATCGATGACTAACGAGTCAAACGGTAATAGCCTACTGTCACCCTTAATATGGTTTACTGCCTTATTGTTATTTAGAATTACAAGTATTAAACAATAGAAGGAATACTATAATGTTGGTAAGTTCTACCAATTAGATTTGAAACAAATTACACGAAATGTGTTCTGCCTTTATTACCTTCTTCGTTCCCTGTTAATCAATGAATTTCTTTGTGAATTGTGTAGTGAAACGCTAAAAGTAAATATGGACTAGAATAGTTCATAAATAGTATGTGTCTAAAAAGTGTAATTAGTAACTGTCAACAATTATGTCAAACGTATTTCTCCAAAATTAAGTAGTGAAGGATTTTGTAATATTTTGTAACAAATTTATTCTTTATATTTTAAAACTTAATACAAATGTTTTCGATTATACTTATATTCATTTCTAAACTATAATAGTTTTATTTAATGGTTTATTGTCGTTTTAAGTAATACAAAGACCGTTTGCATGTGTGTATTTTGGAATCAAGTATAGAATAATATCAACAAAATTACTCGGAGAAGTTTGATCATAAAAGTACAATGTGTCAAACTTTACGTCATTGCGAAGGAAATTAAAATTCGATAATTAATACTTACTACAATAATAAACTACTATTTAATATAAGCTAACCTACTAAGTTACATTATAATTTGCAAATGGAAATAATTTATAATGTTAGGTTTGTATTAAATCACGACTAAACATAATTTTGCATTTTTTACTGCTACAAATTACTATTTGTAGGTCTGTAATAACTTTACAGTGATCACTGACTAAGCTCCACACTTCACAGAAGTACTAGACAGCTCTGACAAGCCTGTCCTGCTAGCTTACTGTAAATGATATCTTAGTGCTTGCTTAGGGTAGAAAATTATAATGATTTTATATAATTATTATAATATACACACATAATTTAACTAAACTAAACGCGTTCAACTTAATTGGAAACAAGTTCTAAATATTTTTATAACTTTAAAATGACAATCTTACCGTCACTCTTCTCAATGCATTCAGAGGTTCTGTCATTAGCTGCATCCCTCTCTTGCACCCTCCCACAGCAGAACAATGCTGAAACCGCCATAAAAGTACAAAGTTATTTGCAGCACAGTTAAAGCTAAAACCGAACTTTAGTTCCAATTTTTTAGTAATAAATTCATTTAAAACTGTGAAAAGTTTTATTTTATATCCTTTCACAAAAGAATAATTTTCTTTAAATACTGGTGGTTAGTTTGCTTTCAAATCAGAAAAAAATAATTATTAAAATATTGATGATCAATGTATACTTTTTCATCGTAAAGAATAAATCCAGTCTCAAAGCCTCGTAGTATATTAGTATATATCTTGACATTAAACCTCAATTAAAGATAGGCACCAATATTAATACTTGATGAACTGCGCAGAGCCATCTAACGGTGGGTGGCCAATATTACTTGTTAACATTACAATGTGTTTTTTGTTAAATCAATATATAAACGTAGTCATAAGGATAAAATATTCAAAACTTTATTAGGCAATGGTTCGCTCATACGTTTGAAAAATATAAATACTGTATATTAAACATCTGTTTTACCACAGACATAATAAAACCCCAGTGCTGAAAAAGAACGCCTGAGCCAACCTAAACTGACTGACCAACCTATATAGCCCGAAACCAAAAAATAAACTATTTTCATTTCAAAATGCAGTTGACAGTTAACTATTCAGAAATGCAAAACATTACCAAGGCGTGTCAGGAATTAAACTTATAACAGAGCCAAACCTATTAGCAGTTATAAAAACATCCATTCCTCCTTGTACCTAAACAGAAGTCAATTAAATCTATTCGGGCCTAAAATAAATCAGAAATAAAAAAAAATTAACTGGATGTGACTAGGCCCGAGCGTAGATTCATAATCAATTAATGCAATTAGGCCTACATGTGTAATGTATCATTGCATAATCAAAAAAGGGAATCGGTGATTAGAAGTATTACGGGTAATATCAAAGCGATTAGATGAAAATAAATCCTCTAAAGAGAATAAACTCATCACGTATCAAACCCGACATTAGAATTCACTTCGCAAGTCGAAGAAATAAAAAATTAAAATATTTTTGGAGATCCTGTTACACAATACCTGTTTCATAAGACCATGGGCTTACTATTTATTTAAACAAAAGTCAAAATAATCACACGAAGTCTTACAAGAATCACATAAAAACACATTTTTGCTGAAAGGTCTCAACTAATTGCCAAATTATAAAAACTAAACTATAAAGCCGAAAGTAAGATGTATCATAACAGATTGAAAACAGTTTGAAATATTCAGTAAAGCGATTAAGCCAGGACTGTTTAACAAATATAACTTGACATTTTCTATAAATGTAACGATAAGTCGATATGTTCATTCGGATGCAGCACACAGTCACACTCATTCAACAAAGTGATATAAACGTTGCAGATGTAGCACGGAGTCAGAATTAAATACTATATTAAAATAAAGGCCCAAATCCAATGGACTGTTTAGCAAAACTATCTTACATATTCAAATTAAATGTAATAAAAGTCAATATCTAGCATCAAATGTAGCACAGAGACAGAAATAATCACCATATTGCAGGGGGGATCTAAATCTAATGACATTGTATCAAAACATACATAAATATTTCAAAGTATGTCACCATGTACATTATATATATATATATATATATATATATATATATATATATATATATATATATATATATATATATATATATATATATATATATATCATCAGATGTAGCAGGGAGTCAGCATTAATCAAGCAGAGGTCCAAATCCAATCACATTGAATCAAAATACTCATACATATTTCCATTTGTGTCACTAGAAGTAAATATATAACATCAGATGTAGCAGAGTGTCAGATTTAGGCACTATATTCAAGGAGAGGCCCGAATTCAGTCTCATTGTATCAGAATACTGATAAATATTTCCACTTTTATCACCAGACGTAAATATATATCATCGGATGTAGCAGGGAGTCAGAATTAGGCAATATATTGAAAGATAGGTAAAAATCCATTCACATTGTATCAAAATACTCATACATACATTCACTTTGGTCACCAGAAGTAAATATATATAATCCAATGTAGCAGGGAGTCAGAATTGGGCACTATATTGAAGGAGAGGTAAACATCCAATCACATTGTATCGAAATACTCATAAATATTTCCACTTGTGTCACCAGAAGTCAATTAGTAACATCAGAGGTAGCCCGGAGTCAGACTTAATCACTATATTAAAGGGGAGATCCAAATCCAATCACACTGTATCAAAACATTCATAAATATTTCAATTTATGTCTCCAGAAGTCAATATGTTTCAATCAGATGTAGCAGGGAGTCAGAATTAGGGACTATATTGAAGGAGAGGTTTAAATCCAATCTCATTGTAAAAAAAAAACATAAATATTTCCACTTTTATCACCACAAGTAAATATATATCACCAGATGTAGCAGGGAGTCAGAATTAGGCGATATATTGAAGGAGAGGTAAAAATCCAATCACATTGTATCGAAATACTCATAAATATTTCCAATTGTGTCACCAGAAGTCAATTAGTAAAATCACGGAGTCAGACTTAATCACTATATTGAAGGGGAAATCCAAATCCATTTGCTTTGTATCAAACCATTCATAAATATTTCAACCTATGGCTTTGTATCAAAACGTCCGTAAACAATTCAACTTTTGTCACCAGGAGTCAATATGTATCATCATATGTAGCACGGAGTCAGAATTCATCCTTATATTAAAAAGATCCTAATCCAATGGCTTTGTATCAAAAGGTGCTTAAATATTTCAACCCATGTCACCAGAAATCAATATATATCATTACATGTAGCACGGAGTTAAATTATTCACTAAATTAAAGGGGAGATCCAAATCCAATCACTTTGTATCACAACGTCCGTAAATATTTCAACTTATGTTACCAGAAGTCAATATATATCATCAGAGGTAGTACGGAGTTAAAATTGTTCATTATAATAAAGGAGAGATCCAAATCCAATGGCCTTGTATGAAAAAGTCTGTAAATATTTCAACTAATGTTACCAGAAGTCAATATGTATCATCAGAGGTAGTACGGAGTTAAAATTGTTCATTATAATAAAGGAGAGATCCAAATCCAATGGCCTTGTATCAAAAAGTCTGTAAATATTTCAACTTATGTTACCAGAAGTCAATATGTATCAACAGATGTAGCACGGAGACAGATTTAATCAATATTTTGAAGGGGAATCCAAATGCATTTGCCTTGTATCCAACATTCATAAATATTTCAACTTATTTCATCAGAGGTCAATATATATCATCAGATGTAGCACGGAGTCAGAGTTAATTATTATATTAAACGTGAGATCGAAATCCAATGGCCTTGTATCAAAACGTCCGTAAATATTTCAACTTATGTCACCAGAAGTCAATATATACCATCAGAGGTAGTACGGAGTTAGGATTATTCATTATTTTAAAGTCGAGATCCAAATCCATTGGTCTTGCATCCAAACATTCATAAATATTTCAACTTATTTCATCAGAGGTCAATATATATCATCAGATGTAGCACGGAGTCAGAGTTAATTATTATATTAAACGTGAGATCGAAATCCAATGGCCTTGTATCAAAACGTCCGTAAATATTTCAACTTATGTCACCAGAAGTCAATGTATACCATCAGAGTTAGTACGGAGTTAGGATTATTCATTATTTTAAAGTCGAGATCCAAATTAAATGGTCTTGTATCCAAACATTCATAAATATTTCAACTTATTTCATCAGAGGTCAATATATATCATCAGATGTAGCACGGAGTCAGAGTTAATTATTATATTAAACGTGAGATCGAAATCCAATGGCCTTGTATCAAAACGTCCGTAAATATTTCAACTTATGTCACCAGAAGTCAATGTATACCATCAGAGTTAGTACGGAGTTAAGATTATTCATTATTTTAAAGTCGAGATCCAAATTAAATGGTCTTGTATCCAAACATTCATAAATATTTCAACTTATTTCATCAGAGGTCAATATATATCATCAGATGTAGCACGGAGTCAGAGTTAATTATTATATTAAACGTGAGATCGAAATCCAATGGCCTTGTATCAAAACGTCCGTAAATATTTCAACCTATGTCACCAGAAGTCAATATATACCATCAGAGGTAGCACGGAGGTAGAATTATTCATTATATTAAAGGAGAGATCCAAATCCAATGGCCTTGTATCAAAACGACCGTAAATATTTCAACTTTTGTCACCAGAAGTCAATATGTTTCATCAGAGGTAGCCCAGAGTTAGAATTATTCATTATAATAAAGGAGAGATCCAAATCCAATGGCCTTGTATCAAAAAGTCCGTAAATATTTCAACTTTTGTCACCAGAAGTCAATATGTTTCATCAGAGGTAGCCCAGAGTTAGAATTATTCATTATAATAAAGGAGAGATCCAAATCTAATGGCCTTATATCAAAACGTCAATAAATATTTCAATTTATGTCACCAGAAGTCAATATGTTTCATCAGAGGTAGCCCAGAGTTAGAATTATTCATTATAATAAAAGAGAGATCCAAATCTAATGGCCTTATATCAAAACGTCAATAAATATTTCAATTTATGTCACCAGAAGTCAATATGTTTCATCATAGGTAGCCCAGAGTTAGAATTATTCATTATAATAAAGGAGAGATCCAAATCCAATGGCCTTATATCAAAACGTCCATAAATATTTCAACCTATGCCACCAGAATTCAATATGTAACATCAGAATTAGCACGGCGGTAGAATTATTCATTATATTAAAGGAGAGATCCAAATCCAATGGCCTTGTATCAAAACGACCGTAAATATTTCAACTTTTGTCACCAGAAGTCAATATTTTTCATCAGAGGTAGCCCAGAGTTAGAATTATTCATTATAATAAAGGAGAGATCCAAATCTAATGGCCTTATATCAATACGTCAATAAATATTTCAATTTATGTCACCAGAAGTCAATATGTTTCATCAGAGGTAGCCCAGAGTTAGAATTATTCATTATAATAAAAGAGAGATCCAAATCTAATGGCCTTATATCAAAACGTCAATAAATATTTCAATTTATGTCACCAGAAGTCAATATGTTTCATCAGAGGTAGCCCAGAGTTAGAATTATTCATTATAATAAAGGAGAGATCCAAATCCAATGGCCTTATATCAAAACGTCCATAAATATTTCAACCTATGCCACCAGAATTCAATATGTAACATCAGAATTAGCACGGCGGTAGAATTATTCATTATATTAAAGGAGAGATCCAAATCCAATGGCCTTGTATCAAAACGACCGTAAATATTTCAACTTTTGTCACCAGAAGTCAATATGTTTCATCAGAGGTAGCCCAGAGTTAGAATTATTCATTATAATAAAGGAGAGATCCAAATCCAATGGCCTTATATCAAAACGTCCATAAATATTTCAACCTATGCCACCAGAATTCAATATGTAACATCAGAATTAGAACGGCGGTAGAATTATTCATTATATTAAAGGAGAGATCCAAATCCAATGGCCTTGTATCAAAACGACCGTAAATATTTCAACTTTTGTCACCAGAAGTCAATATGTTTCATCAGAGGTAGCCCAGAGTTAGAATTATTCATTATAATAAAGGAGAGATCCAAATCTAATGGCCTTATATCAAAACGTCAATAAATATTTCAATTTATGTCACCAGAATTCAATATGTTTCATCAGAGGTAGCCCAGAGTTAGAATTATTCATTATAATAAAGGAGAGATCCAAATCCAATGGCCTTATATCAAAACGTTCATAAATATTTCAATTTTTGTCACCAGAAGTCAATATGTTTCATAAGAGGTAGCACAGAGTTAGAATTATTCATTATAATAAAGGAGAGATCCAAATCTAATTTCCTTGTATCAAAACGTCCGTAAATATTTCAATTTTTGTCACCAGAAGTCAATATGTTTCATCAGAGGTAGCCCAGAGTTAGAATTATTCATTATAATAAAGGAGAGATCCAAATCCAATGGCCTTATATCAAAACGTCAATAAATATTTCAATTTATGTCACCAGAAGTCAATATGTTTCATCAGAGGTAGCCCAGAGTTAGAATTATTCATTATAATAAAAGAGAGATCCAAATCTAATGGCCTTATATCAAAACGTCAATAAATATTTCAATTTATGTCACCAGAAGTCAATATGTTTCATCAGAGGTAGCCCAGAGTTAGAATTATTCATTATAATAAAGGAGAGATCCAAATCCAATGGCCTTATATCAAAACGTCCATAAATATTTCAACCTATGCCACCAGAATTCAATATGTAACATCAGAATTAGCACGGCGGTAGCATTATTCATTATATTAAAGGAGAGATCCAAATCCAATGGCCTTGTATCAAAACGTCCGTAAATATTTCAACTTACATCACCAGAATTCAATATGTAACATCAGAGGTAGCACAGAGTTAGAATTATTCATTATATTAAAGGAGAGATCCAAATCCAATGGCCTTGTATCAAAAAGTCCGTAAATATTTCAACTTATGTCACCAGAATTCAATATGCAACATCAGAGGTAGCACAGAGTTAGACTTATTCATTATATTAAAGGAGAGATCCAAATCCAATGGCCTTGTATCAAAAAGTCCGTAAATATTTCAACTTATGCCACCAGAAGTCAATATGTAACATCAGAGGTAGCACAGAGTTAGAATTATTCATTATAATATAGGAGAGATCCAAATCCAATGGCCTTGTATCATAAAGTCCGTAAATATTTCAACTTATGTTACCAGAAGTCAATATACATCATCAGAATACGGAGACAGAATTTACGTTATATTAAAGGTTAGATTCAAATTCATTTAATGTTCTAGAAAGCTAACCTATATATTTCAATTTAATATACTGGAAATGATTGTGTCTTAACGATGAGGTATATACATAGATTTGTTCACTGTATTACTGGAATGGTCCAAAACCAATGAATCGTAAACTAGACATATTTAAATATCCAATTTAAGATACCAGTATGTACCATCGAATGTAGGATAGTCAGAAACAATCATTATGTTATAGAAATAGAAGTTTTCCATCTCAACCACTGAAAGTTTTCATAATATTATTCTAAATGTTCGTCAAATAAAACTATTAGATCTTTTTTTGATGTGTAATAGAAGAATGTTAATAAATTGATTTAAATATTAACCTAAAATACAATGCTAATATAAATGATGTTTTCAATTACGATATCATCCAATAGAATAGTTAGACAAAGGGTTAGCCTGCTTTGTTCTTAAGCAAAGCTTCTTTAATATGTGTGTTTCTATCAAAATAGTGAAATTACTAAATGGTTCTTATACGATCAAAAGTATTTTTGCACTTACTTCTCATTGCTTTTGCTAAGCGTCTTGTTAGTTTCCCCATAATCTTGCTGAAGCAAATTTTTGGATAAAACTGACAAAATATCTATAGAAACAGAGTTAAAACTTTTTAATTGTTACATTTTGTTGAAACTAATTGTTGTAGTTTGTTTATTATATATTGGCTTTTTAATAATTTAGAAGTAGTGAAAATATTAATTTCAAAATGTATAGGCTAAGCAGTGAAAATAATACAGTTAAAAGTTAGTTAAAATTATAGAAATATGAATATCTTCTGGTCTGGGTAATATTCAAGGAGTTTACTGACGAGCTCAGAATCTCATTCATTCTCTCTGTAGGAGATGTCTGTCTAATACACCTCCATGTAGAGTATTGGTTCAAAACTAGGAGGCGTGAAGCTAGGCAGGGGGCGCGAGATCAGTCGGAAGGTATTATTATTGATATTGCTAATGACTTGGGTTGTACCCTCACTAAAATACACCTAAATAAGCATGCTAGTGTAAAAAAAAAACAAGCTCATGCATCTCACTAACAGATTTTTCTCTTATCTTTGGACCCAAAAAGTTTATGAGCCCCTGGGGTACAGGCAAGGATAAGGAATGGAGGGGAAAAGGTTAAGATGAATGATACCCCTCTGGTTCTCGAAGTGGGGGTGAAACTTGACTTCAGGTGGAGTCTTTAGTATTTCTTTGCATTATTCACACTATGTGTGTTATTCTAAACAATACATCACAGCATATTTGCATACAATGTTTTAACGGTTAGGGTTAATGTGGTATACACAGTATAGTTCACCCACCACGAGAACCGAGGCGACGTATGAGGGTTGCGGGGAAGTATTCTCAGAAAAAACCATCAACCTAACATCCCTTCCACTCCCAAAGCATTGTCTCTCGCACGCGCCAGTTAGTACTAGCCCAGTCACGAACATTCGCCTGAACTTTTCAGTTGATATTGTGCCGTTGTCATGTGAGAAAGTAAATATACAGTCTTTGGTTGAAACTTTTATCACTAATGTAAGTAATATAATGTTTTAGACAATTTAAATAGGTTCAAGTTTGACAGTGTTACGGCAAGGTCTAACAGTGAGCAGGTAGGAGGGGTGATGTTTTTACAATTCTGCAAAGGGTAGTACACTAACAGCTGGGTTTGTCACCGCCTTCCCTGCATACCTTCCACCTCGGTTCTCGTGGTGGGCGAACTGTAAGACGAAGAAATTCTATTTCAATTTGAGTGCGACCCAAAAACCTTACAAAGTTTGACGCGCTTGATTAATTATCTAGACTCTGCTGTAATTCAATCATTCTTTCAGCGCTAAATATTTTCTGCACAGTTATGCCAGGTCAATTTGTTTATACATGTTCATTTGGTTAACACAGATAGGACAGGTTTATTTGCACAAACACAAACGCGCGCTAGTATATTTGTATATTTCTTCTTTAAAGTTATTTTCAATTAACGTTTAATTTATTGGTGTATTTGTCGCAAATAGACTCTGGTGATAAAATAAAAGTAATAAAATTGAACGTTCATGATGAATTCTATTTTGTTATCCATGGTCTTCAGAGAATCATTTATGGTCATAATTTGTGATTCATGACATGCTTGAAGTTATTTAAGCGTAAATTGTAAAAACTCTTACCGAGAAAATGTTTCGACTGTCATGATCAGGTTTCATATTCCCACTAACAGAAACACAGAAGATTTTTACCTATAACTTCCAGCAAGAGCTGATATGACGATGTTTAAACTTAGAATTAATTGAGCTCTGAACATAGAATACCAATTGTGATCTAAGAGCGTTTGGTTGGATTGTTTACTGAATCAACCGTTACTCCCACAGGTCAGAACCACATTTAGAAACCCATATGTATTACCTGAATACGTAAGCATATGTAGGAAGCTTGCAATGTGGGATGGGCATAAATCTCTGTTTGCGAGAACCACTAAGATTGGTTTGATTAAATTAGTCGACTCGGGGTTTCACTATCTTAAAAGCCTAGGTTGAGATCGCCCACCCTAAACTGATGTGGGTAGCAATCATACCTGCCTCGACAGCCAGTTACATCTTAACGATAAAACAATTCTTTATATAACTTTATAAGGTCCACCATGACAAGGATATTAATTAACTTTTATTTATGTTTCAAACTTAAATCTTCTGTTAACAAAGTATTGATACATAATATTTTTTTGAATGTTTTTGAAAAATTTTTTTGATGAAATAAAAACATTCCGTTTTAGTCATACGAAAATTTTGTCAGATTTTCGAAATCGAAACATTGTTCTTAAGATAGCCAAATCACTAATAATTTTGCACTAACGGCTGTTAACACCTGTTCTGAGAGGTTACTTAGAGGCTATGCTTAAATCATTTTCCAATGTTATTTCATAAGTGTTCACAAATACCGTATATTTGAATAAACTATTCGATAACTTATGATTTCATACAATAACTGTTTTTTATAACTCTTAGGTCTTAACATAGTCGGCTGCTAAGATTATTAGCCAGCTGTTATCGTAACTAGTATTTCGGCTAAAAGATATGCAACTATCACTATACTCATTGAAATTTTTTCAAGGCGTGTCTGACACTTCTTAAGTACTAGGTTCAATTGGATTCGTTCAATCCCTTTTCACTACATTTTCAGTTAAATAACTTTAAATATTTATCAGTAAATTTTCAAACAGCTAGAATATATAATCCTATTGATTACATGTTCTATTCAAGCTTTCATTTCTGTCGGTCAGTCGATTCCCACTTCCTATTTACAAGCGACAAAATTTGCCACAAGACACGTCATTCACAATGTCCGAGATTCTATGCTTTAATCTATCATTCCTTAACCCAACCCATATAAAGCACTTAGTATTAAACTTTAAACAGTTGGTTTCGTTTCGTCATTGAATTGCACAATTGCATAATCCAATCGCTAAACTACACAAAACGACATGATAAGCCATTAAAAACCTAAAACCATATTTCTGGTTTAGGTACATCCTCTAAGCGTAGAAATGAGATTAGTTTAAGGTGATAGTAGAAGATGGTTAGAGGAAGCCACAGGTAGATAAGTAAACAAGGAATAAACTCCAGCTACTCCAAAGCAAGGTTTTGTAAACAATCACGAAAGCACCTAGATGTACAAGATTAACACTGATTCACACTTGCATCACCCACATACTTGTCAACAAGGCTCACCCACATACAACATCTACACTCATTTCCGCACTCGGTAGGTACGACTCCACCCACGACACACACAGATACTGCCGCTGTCCTTACTGACCGCTAAACTCTAACCAAATAATAAATAAAATTGTATACTAATATTTATCTGCTTCACCGTTATGTTCCAGGTGACGCAGGGGCATATCCCTAGGGTCGCAGCTAAGCCCTCCCGGAAGTACTAATTTAGATTTGCATGCCATTTCAGTTCCGAGTACACGGAAAAAGAAGAGGTGCATGTTATTCCTGATATAGCCTCACTAACAAGTTATTTGTAAGGTAATAACCCGTCATATCCCTTAGCACAGGGAGACAGACAGACACACACACACACACACACACACACACACACACACACACACACACACACACACACACACAGACAGACACACACACACACACACACACACACACACACACACACACACACACACACACACACACACACACACACACACACACACACACACACACACACACACACACACACACACACACACACACACACACACACACACACACACACACACACACACACACACACACACACACACACACATACAAACAAACACAAACACACACTGCAACGAACCACTGAACACCTCACAACCGCTTACCTAACCAAAAGCCACATACTGTTAACGCCGTAACGAATTTTGCTAATAATGTTTTTGTCAGTTTTTTATAGTTGTAAATACCAGTATTTAAACACAGCTGAAAACGTACGTGCATTAAAGTGAACACTGAAATATACATAATTTCTTACCATTCGCCACTTTACTTAGGTGAACTCAGGTTGGTCGTTCTAAATATGATCCTTCTTAATTTACCTTCTGCAGGCCCCTGTGTTATTTTTAAGCAGGTTCTACCAGTGGAGTTCGTCTCTTGACCTGAGTTAAAAAACAATTAGTTTTCCAGATAGTTTATTATTTATTTTCAAAGGCGAGTTCTTATGGTATCACAATATGCCTTTATTTATTTGCCTTTTCGATTTTATGATTATAAAAAATTTAAGTATGGTATGACAACCATTAAATTTTTTAGTTAGAAAACACCTATAGTTTTTATTTTTTTTTCAATATATAATTTAAGTGCCTATTGTAACGGTAAGGTTCTACTCATGATTTATGGCACAAACTTGACAAGTTTAGAAGTCCTTTCAAACTTGAGGGTTTGCAACAATGAGACCTTTCTGGCAGAGGTCTGGAAACTTCAAAAATTAAAGCGAATAAAAATAATTAGAAGCGGCAATTTAAAACGAAAGTATTTTGTTCAGTGTGAGTAGGGGATGATAGTTTTATTTATGTATTGATAAGAATAAAGCTTTAGTGACAAAGTAACAGACAGTGAAAGTGAATAGACTATTAACCCTTCCCGGACGGGAAAAATCTGCAAAATACGTTCAGTTCTTGAGGATATGGATGGTGGGAAAAAATTTGAGTTATATATATTTTCTGAACAGTTTTCACGAGAAAGTAAACACACTCAGTACTTATTATTGGAACTGAGTAAAACCGTTTTGGGTGCTTTTATAAATATTAATGGTCACACCTGAGACTGCGTAGAAAAACCCTTCTATCGTCAATAATTTATACAATATGAATATATCCACTTCCAGTGATTAAAATACTGAACATATGCATAACGGAGGAAGTAGTAAAGAAAGAGCGAAAATAAAATTCACTGCTGGAGCTGCGTGGAAATAGGGTGCCCTAGAAGCAAATATCGATCAGGGTGACCAGAAGAGGAGCAACATGGAAACTAATGAGGGATGTTGAGAAAGGGCCACTGTAACTCACTATCAGAAGGACTCAGAAACGAGTATTAGGGTTTGCAGGAATCACGAATCGCCTATACGTAGACTAAATGGTGGAAGGTCGACCTAGACCTTGGTCTGTAGCTCTTCCCACTCCACGAACAACAACTGTCAAATTCGTAGAGCCTCTAGAAAAAATTATTCCGGCCTCAGTCATGCAAGCCTCAAAATAAACTACATGGTTCTCAAATAAATGAAATGTTTATATAATTATAGGTAAAAATTGGAGCATTTAATCACGCCATAATATTATAATATGTACCTGTACGTAAACATCAAATGCTTATTATTTCAGCTATATCATTTGGTAGAGTTATTAATATTAAGCTGACAGGGTAGGTATTTTATAATTTACTTTAGTAGTTAAGACCTTCAAATCAAATAGGTACTTACCTACTTTACTCGGAAATTGAACTAAGGAATTAAACAATAACTGCCATACCTATAATATAGTTACCTATGACATATTATAATATAATGTGAAATATATAATATGTTTTACATTAACAAATACCAAACTTACCACTTTTCTCCAAAATAATAAAACTTGACTCCACCCCATTACAAGAAAAGTGTATACATATATATAGATATCTAAAGCGTTTTAAAAAAAACCTCCATATTTATTAAAGATAAAAACTGGGTGGTTCTGTATTTTCATTCAACCCAAAAGCTGGAGTGCCAGGTTTCACAATGTTTCAATGATTCTCAATGTTGACAGTTGGTGTAGTAGGCAGTGGGAATTACAGACCAATCAAAAGGCAGTATTTGCCTTACATTGCTTCGCCTTCTGGGGTCAGTTAATATGCTAATTTTGTGTGAACATAACCTCAAAAACCTCTTTACTTGAATGCGAAGTCATCTGTTAGCGTTAACTACCGCCTTCGGAAATCTTCGAGTAAATAAGTAGTCTAGAACTTACGGAAATCTGACTTTTACTCTCATAGAAAAAAATACAGTACCAAGAGTTTCTAGAGAACTATACATTGTAATAAACGACAAGATTTATATCTTTAATGAGCGAAAAAACGTATTTCAATTGGTAGACACCTATAACTTATACTGTAAATTGTTAACAACAATATATTATTTATTTATTTACATAACCAACTTGTCAAGTGAGAAATTTTTTATATCGTCGTTAGTTGTTATTTTCATAGGCGTGAATAAATCAATGAGACAGTGTCGTAATTATATTGGAAGTAATTTTAAAATAACTTAGCTTGCAGCTTCCGCAACATGGAGCTGTTTATCATGATTCACTTGTAAATCGGCAACTTCTGTAGATACCATATGATACAAAGAAAGGTAGTGCACAATAAGCCAGCTGCAGAAAGGCAACGATTTGAAATATGTTCAAACTTACGCTAAAGAGAAATTATGTCTGCGTAAAAAACAGTTCGTAGTTTGGATGGATGTTGACGAAGTGAATCGAAAACAAGATCTGCATAGAATTAGAACTGCAAATTAGTTTTTCAATTCCTTCTATTAGTTCACACTCTCACTATGTAAGTGTTGATCAAACTTTCTTTTGTTAATAAAATACTTTATATTAATCCACTCAAGTTCATATACATTTTTTTAAATTCGTTAATGGATGACGAATTATTTTAATACAGTTTTTTCATATATTATTTCAGTAATTAAATCAAATGAATTAATTTTAGTTTTATATGGGAAAAAAACTTTTCACAAAATACAGCTATTTCTTATTATTTAGCTTAAAATAAATAATAACATATGATTTCATAAAACAGCTGATTTTATGTTTTAGGTTATGTGGTAGAACAGCTGTTTGATCGCATATGTTATGGTAAATTATTTATATCAAATGTAACTATTTAGTACAATGTAACGAAACTAAATTTTGTGTTTGTTGACCTAGGTACGAATTGACTTTAAAACATTTTTGTTTATATTACTTAATATTCAATAACAAACACATGCGTATGAGTATTTAAACCTTTGTTGAATTTAAAACTGGGATTTAAAAAAACATGTAAACATGGAAATATACTTAATAATTTAATTTATAACATAAAACCATGTAAGTCATATGGAAGAAAATACACATAGGACTAATGTTATAAATTCCTTTAATAGTCACATTTTTCTTAGATATTTATTTTATATTTGAATTTCCTATACAAAAATCTTAGAAGTTTTACATTTAAAATTGTAACATAACCTTATTTATTATTGTAACTAATTTTTTCATATTAATTCATTTTTAAACTTTACGTTTGAATTTGTTTTAATTCTAGTAACAGTAAATTAGTTATGGTGTATTCAATAGCTAGATTTGCCGCCAAGTATTGAGAATGTTATAACTTTCCTTACACATATGTCAGGAAGTAATAGAACTTGAGAGTAATCAAAACAGCTGTAAGAAGTTACAAGTTCATTTGTAATTTAATCAAATGTACGATGTTCCCGAATACATGAGGAATCATATTTAAAAGTTATATTTATGAAACCTACAAAACAATCTTTAAGTGAGGACAAAATTATTATTCATTATCGGCATGTTTTGCACTAAGTAATCTTGGGAGAAAATTCGTTGTACTCATGACGACACTTCATGTTAGACTTCAAAAAGTAGTCACATAAATAAAATACGACGGTTATTCATAAAATAAGGTTCCCATGAATTTTAAACATAGACAGCTTTATTTTTGTTCTTAATGTAATACATGATTTTAAAGATTAAAACTTAGGCTATTTTGCCACATAATCACCGTTTCTGTCCAAACACTTTTGAAAACGATGCTCAAACTTTTCTATTCTCATGTTATAGAATTCTGCAGCCAAACCTTTGAAGAATCAAGTAACCTCATCTTTGATCATCGGTAATGAAGCGTAAGCCACCTGAGTGTTCCTTTAATTTTGGGAATAAATGATAATCACTTGGGACTAGGTCCGTGTTGTAGGGGGGGGGGAGCACAACAGTCCAGCCAAAATCTGTATTCTTGAGTTTGGTGTAAGACGAGTTTGATGAGGTCGAGCGTTGTCATGGATAAACCTCACATCACTGGAGAATCTTCCTCTCCGGCGGTTCTGGATAGCAAGTCTCAGTTTTCTTAATGTGTCGCATTATCTGTCGGAGTTAACTATTGTTCCATGAGGCAAAAACTCGATTAAAAGCAGGCCCTTCCTGTCCCAAAAAACAATTGCCATGACTTTCCCAGCAATTTGATTAAACTTACCTGGCTTCGGGGAATTTGAGTGACGCTATTCACGTGGTTGCTGTTTGGTTTCAGGGGTAAAGTGAAACACTCGACACGTTGCTGTTTGAGGTTTTCTGTAAACATTCGCGGTACCCTTAGCGCACAAACTTTGTGATAGCCTACTTTTTTGGTTAAAATGTTATGAATTGTGGTGTTGGAAGTCTCAGGAATACGCAAGGCAAGTTCCTTAATATCAATTCTCCGATCTTCAAGCAATATTCCTTCAACTTTATCAACAATACCGTCTGAAACTGAAGGCCTTCCGCTCCAGTCTTCATCATGAATTCTCATGCGGCCTTCACTGAATTCTCTACACCATTTGCGAACATACTGAACAGAGATACACTTTTGCCCATAACCTTCGATTAACTGACGATAAAAGTCAATAGGTGAAATCCGTTTTGCATTTAAAAAAACGTATCACAGCACGAATTTCGCAACTGGTGGTAATAGCAATGGGGAGCTCCAACTTCGAAGGCTGCTATCCCGGCACAGAGCACTGTAGCGAGGCGGGAGTGGTGGAGATAGAGAGAGGGGGAGTTGATAAGTAAGACAGAATTACCACATTTCTCTTAGCACGTCACATTCTTTCTTAGCAGTATAGGGGACCTTATTTTATGAATTACCCTAGTACCATAACAAAAAATTGTTTTACGAAAATAATTGGTGTTATTTGAGTTTGAAACTATGGAGCTACAGGTAATATTTTGATTTATTTTTAAATGATAACAAAATAAATTGTGTTTTGATAAAGTAAACAAACTATGTAAAGTATGTTCACAAATATTTTAAGGAATAGTAAAGGATGTATAATTTTGTATAGTCCTAATATAAACAAAAATCATTTAAAGTCAATTCATACTTAGGTCAACACACAAATTATTTTACTTAGTTTTTATTTAATGATTACAATTAATACGACTAAAGAAACAATTCATGTGCCTTAAAACAGTTGTTCTACCACATAACCTATAACGCAAAATCAGCTCTTCTATGAAATCATATTTTATCATTTAATTTAAAATAAATGGTACAAAATAACTATATTGCATACTTAGCTCCTTTTGTGAAAAAATGTCCCTTATATAAAATTAAAATGAATTCATTATTAAATTTAATTAGTTAATTAATATTTGTGAAACTGTATTAACATCAAGTGTTACCCCACTACAAGTTTAAAAATATGTTTTGAACTTGAGTGTATGAATAGAAAGTATTTTAATAACGACTGAAAATTTGAACAAGATACATACATACATATATATACACATATATACATATATGTATATATATATATATATATATATATATATATATATATATATATATATAGACTATATATATACAAGAGGAGCGTGAACTAATAGAAAGAATTGAAAATAAACAAGTCATTGAACGGCGACGTTGTTGGATAATTCCGATTATAATTTCAAGTTTCTATATTCGTGTTAAAAAACCATAACATCATAAAGCACATGAAAATACTCTTCTAATATCGTTCTAAGAGACATTTTGGATAACAGGCGGGGCGTAGAAACAAGCGGACCAAGAAAGGCGTTCTTCTTTGCGTAGGCCTGCTCGTTCGGTCGTTGACCATGTCTTTGTCAGTTAAACGTTATGAAATACGTTAGATACTATAATTTGCTTACCTGTCCACTTAGATGGTATGATTGCATGTTTGGTGGTAGCAGGAACTTTGTACATCATATATTTACCAGACTTTTTTCAAAACTATTTTTTTTTTTGTTATCGTTTCTTACCTCTAATATACAGTGCAAAAGTGACACACCGGTTGGAAAAAAAAGTCATTATTTAAGATAATTTATTAGGCCTATAAAGCCCTACGTAAGTGTATTTAATTGTAATATTTAAGGCTTTTAATAATTTCATATTAAATATTTTTTTAAAATTAATATTATTATTTTTTTACAAATTTTTACAAAAATCAGAAAATTCTTTCAGCGCTTTGTTAAGAATCTATAGCCTACACTTCGAACGGCAACTAAAGTAATCAGTATTCTAAGATTAAAAATCTGTTACTGCCAACTTTAGAACAATGGGTGATTTTATGTACCTTTAGAATCTTGAATTTTGTAGTCCTTTACGTTTGGTGAATCTTTAGAAGTTTAGAAACTTATCCTAAAGAGGTTTTTCAGAAGTGTAGAGGAGTAGACAATCTAGTTTAATAATTTCTAGTTTACAACATTATTTTTAAACGGTTATAATTGATTTCATCAAGTACAATAGCTGATGTTTGCGCAGTATTTTTGATGTTTCAGGACGACTTAGAATCAATGTTTGTGTTAGTGTTTTAGGAACACTTAGAAGTACTGTTTATGTTGCTGTTTGTAGGAACATCTAAGAGCACTGTCAGTATTAGTGTTTCTATAAGTACTGTTCCTACTGCTGTTTGTAGGAACATCTAGGAGCGCTGTCAATATTACTGTTTCTATAAGTGCTGTTATTACTGCTGTTGTAGGAAAATCTAGGAGCACTGTCAGTATTAGTGTTTCTATAAGTGCTGTTCCTACTGCTGTTTGTAGGAACATCTAGGGGCACTGTCAATATTAGTGTTTCTGTAAGTACTGTTCATACTGCTGTTTGTAGGAACATTTATGAGCACTGTTTGTATTACTCTTTCTATAAGTACTGTTCCTACTGCTGTTTGTAGGAACATCTAGAAGCTCTGTCAATATTAGTGTTTTTATAAGTACTGTTCCCACTGCTGTTTGTAGGAACATCTAGGAGCTCTGTCAATATTAGTGTTTTTATAAGTACTGTTCCTACTGCTGTTTGTAGGAACATCTAGGGGCACTGTCAATATTAGTGTTTCTGTAAGTACTGTTCATACTGCTGTTTGTAGGAACATTTATGAGCACTGTTTGTATTACTCTTTCTATAAGTACTGTTCCTACTGCTGTTTGTAGGAACATCTAGAAGCTCTGTCAATATTAGTGTTTTTATAAGTACTGTTCCCACCGCTGTTTGTAGGAACATCTAGGAGCAATGTCAGTATTAGTGTTTCTATAAGGACTGTTCATACTGCTGTTTGTAGGAACATCTAGGGGCACTGTGTGTATTACTCTTTCTATAAGTACTGTTCCTACTGCTGTTTGTAGGAACATCTAGAAGCTCTGTCAATATTAGTGTTTTTATAAGTACTGTTCCCACTGCTGTTTGTAGGAACATCTAGGTTCTCTGTCAATATTAGTGTTTTTATAAGTACTGTTCCTACTGCTGTTTGTAGGAACATCTAGGGGCACTGTCAATATTAGTGTTTCTGTAAGTACTGTTCCCACTGCTGTTTGTAGGAACATCTAGGAGCTCTGTCAATATTAGTGTTTCTGTAAGTACTGCTCATACTGCTGTTTGTAGGAACATTTATGAGCACTGTCAATATTAGTGTTTTTATAAGTACTGTTCCTACTGCTGTTTGTAGGAACATCTAGGGGCACTGTCAATATTAGTGTTTTTATAAGTACTGTTCCTACTGCTGTTTGTAGGAACATCTAGAAGCTCTGTCAATATTAGTGTTTTTATAAGTACTGTTCCTACTGCTGTTTGTAGGAACATCTAGGGGCACTGTCAATATTAGTGTTTCTGTAAGTACTGTTCCCACTGCTGTTTGTAGGAACATCTAGGAGCTCTGTCAATATTAGTGTTTTTATAAGTACTGTTCCTACTGCTGTTTGTAGGAACATCTAGGGGCACTGTCAATATTAGTGTTTTTATAAGTACTGTTCCTACTGCTGTTTGTAGGAACATCTAGAAGCTCTGTCAATATTAGTGTTTTTATAAGTACTGTTCCCACTGCTGTTTGTAGGAACATCTAGGAGCTCTGTCAATATTAGTGTTTTTATAAGTACTGTTCCTACTGCTGTTTGTAGGAACATCTAGGGGCACTGTCAATATTAGTGTTTCTGTAAGTACTGTTCATACTGCTGTTTGTAGGAACATTTATGAGCACTGTTTGTATTACTCTTTCTATAAGTACTGTTCCTACTGCTGTTTGTAGGAACATCTAGAAGCTCTGTCAATATTAGTGTTTTTATAAGTACTGTTCCCACCGCTGTTTGTAGGAACATCTAGGAGCAATGTCAGTATTAGTGTTTCTATAAGGACTGTTCCCACCGCTGTTTGTAGGAACATCTAGGAGCAATGTCAGTATTAGTGTTTCTATAAGGACTGTTCATACTGCTGTTTGTAGGAACATCTAGGAGCACTGTCAGTATTAGTGTTTCCATAAGTACGGTTCCTATTGCTATTTGTAGGAACATCTAGGAGCACTGTCAATATTAGTGTTTCTATAAGTCCTGTTCCCGCTGCTGTTTGTAGGAACATCTAGGAGCACTGTCAGTATTAGTGTTTCTATAAATATTGTTCCTACTGCTGTTTGTAGGAACATCTAGGAGCACTGTCAATATTAGTGTTTCTATAAGTACTGTTCATACTGCTGTTTGTAGGAATATCTAGGAGCACTGTTTGTATTACTCTTTCTATAAGTACTGTTCCTACTGCTGTTTGAAGGAACATCTAGGAGCACTGTCAGTATTAGTGTTTCTGTGAGTACTGTTCATACTGCTGTTTGTAGGAACATCTAGGAGCACTGTCAGTATTAGTGTTTCTATAAGTACTGTTATTACTGCTGTTTGTAGGAAAATCTAGGAGCAATGTCAGTATTAGTGTTTCTATAAGTACTGTTCCTACTGCTGTTTGTAGGAACATCTAGGGGCTCTGTCAATATTAGTGTTTCTGTAAGTACTGTTCATACTGCTGTTTGTAGGAACATCTAGGAGCACTGTTTGTATTACTCTTTCTATAAGTACTGTTATTACTGCTGTTTGTAGGAAAATCTAGCAGCACTGTCAGTATTAGTGTTTCTATAAGTACTGCTCCTACTGCTGTTTGTAGGAACATCTAGAAGCAATGTCAGTATTAGTGTTTCTATAAGGACTGTTCATACTGCTGTTTCTAGGAACATCTAGGAGCACTGTCAGTATTAGTGTTTCTATAAGTACTGCTCCTACTGCTGTTTGTAGGAACATCTAGAAGCAATGTCAGTATTAGTGTTTCTATAAGGACTGTTCATACTGCTGTTTGTAGGAACATCTAGCAGCACTGTCAGTATTAGTGTTTCTATAAGTACTGCTCCTACTGCTGTTTGTAGGAACATCTAGAAGCAATGTCAGTATTAGTGTTTCTATAAGGACTGTTCCTACTGCTGTTTGTAGGAACATCTAGCAGCACTGTCAGTATTAGTGTTTCTATAAGTACTGCTCCTACTGCTGTTTGTAGGAACATCTAGAAGCAATGTCAGTATTAGTGTTTCTATAAGGACTGTTCATACTGCTGTTTCTAGGAAAATCTAGCAGCACTGTCAATATTAGTGTTTCTATAAGTACTGTTCATACTGCTGTTTCTAGGAACATCTAGGAGCACTGTCAGTATTAGTGTTTCTATAAGGACTGTTCATACTGCTGTTTGTAGGAACATCTAGGAGCACTGTCAATATTAGTGTTTCTATAAGTACTGTTCATACTGCTGTTTCTAGGAACATCTAGGAGCACTGTCAGTATTAGTTTTTCTATAAGAACTGTTTATACTGCTGTATCTAGGAACATCTAGGAGCACTGTCAATATTAGTGTTTCTATAAGTACTGTTCATACTGCTGTTTGTAGGAACATCTAGGAGCACTGTCAGTATTAGTTTTTCTATAAGAACTGTTCATACTGCTGTATCTAGGAACATCTAGGAGCACTATTTATACTAGTGAGTGTAGAGACTCCTAGAAGCATTGTTTATACTGCTGTTTTCTCAAGGGGCTTAGAAGTAATGCTTGAATTGGTGTTTTTAGAAACACTTAGAAGCACTGTTTATTTAGCTGTTTGTAAGAATAAAAAGATCGCCTTTTACATTTCTGTATGTTTGAACCTTTAGTTGCAATTTTTATACTTAAAGACCACTTTTTTTCAAAAATTAAAACTAAAATGATATTTGGAAAATTATTATTATATAGTAATAGAAGGCAAGAGAGAGTATTTAGGGATGTTGAATAAATCTGTAATATTTTGGAATAGATCGGAAAATGAAGCTCTCATGGGAAGCAAACCTAAAAACATTCTGCTGCAAAATTACGTGTAAATATTGGAAGTGTAATTTGTTTAATGATGACGAAGTACCGTTCGGGGTGAAACTTCCCTGCTTTAAATCAATTACCAGTAGGATATTGTTTTATGCACGCAAAGTTTGTGTACGTTAAGGGAAAAGTATTTGTAATAAATTCGCTTGCTGCTTGGGCTTAGAAATTCAAAAAGAATATTCTTCACTCGTGTCTGATATGAATATCAGCTGGCATACATGATACGACTACTTAGACAACCTAGAAGCTAGGTAGATCCAGGCAGATGGATTACTGTTTATCTGTTGCCATATATGAACACCTTTTTATAACAGTGTAAATATCATGTTATTGTTTAGTTTTAATTAGAACATTAATACTGTACGAGGTTCGTGTTACAACACTTACTAATATTGTTAAATACTACCAATTCAACAATGTATTTATTAAAGAAAGTCATTGGAAAATGGGGGAAACAATATTAAATCCTTCACGCAGAATCGGCGATCGCTCTCTGAACCACTCTAAGCTCTGAATGCACTAAAAAGAAAACCGAAGGGAGATAATTACGCGATACTTCTACTTCTGGTCGTAAAATGAGAAAACATTTACCATACATTTAAAGATAAATTAAATGTAAATACGATTTCCAAAGAAAATACTTTACATGAAAATTCAAGTAAGGGCAAAGTAAATAACAAATTACGATGGGCACACACTGTGTTCTCACGCAGAGTTTCAATTGATATTGAATACTGAGTAACCAAAATGAAGTCATTTTCTAACACTTATAATGTCTGTCTATTATCCCCGATTTCTCGAAGTCTATTTGAGATTTAGTTTTATAACGTACTTTATTCGCTTTGTCAGGAGAAAAACCATAACAAACCACAATCTTTCTATTAGCTCACACACTCTACCAATATTTATTTATATATCTTGTTCAAGTTTCCAATCGTTAATAAAATACTTTTTATTCATCCACTCAACTTCAAATACATTTGTTTAAACTTTTGGTGGATGACACTTGATGTTAATATAGTTCTTTTTCAAGTTAAAATTCACACAGGCTAGTTAAATTAATTAATTTCGCTTTTTATTTTGATTCTACCATAACTAAATATATTTATATTAATTGAGGTTATTTATTGAAAAGTAACAAAAATAATATTTTTCTTTGTTAACTTAAGTAGGAATTGACTTAAATTTTACCCTTAATTATTATCTTCAACATTGATTTCAACCTTCAAGGTTCCGTTAGGATTTTATTTCACGGGGTTAGACAAAATTAAGGGCTAAATCTTTATCCAGCCGGAACTTGATATCGGAGCTTTTTCGGGCCTATGTTTATATGAACTTTATTATTTATTAAATTCCTTCTATTAACGCACACTCTACTAATATATATCTTGTACAAATTTTCAATCGTTAATAAAATACGTCTTTATTCATCCAATCAAGTTAAAATTTACTTTTTTTACCTTTAATACAGTTTTTTCAAATATTTATTCAATAATTTAACTATAAAAATTTGGGGGGGGGGTCTAGCCGGATTCGAACTATGAATGTTAATGCTCAAAGTCTAACGTGCTTTGGCACTGCACCAACTTTCCAATACCTAGAAATTATATTCACTGAGATGTGTATAAATTTTTCCCCCCTCTGGTTGTTGCCGACACCTCCATCGTACAACTTTAAACTGTTACCATGGTTACCAAAAAATATCATAAATAGTGATGTAGGGTTAAAAATGAAAGAAACTAGTAACAAAAACAAACTGGAAATAAACATACAATTTGAAAAGAACTACGACGCAACGCTATCGACGATTAGAAAAAGAAAAACAATAGCGCCAGGAGAGGTTTGCAAATGAAACGGAAGAAGCTAAGCCCTACGCAATTTAAACGAAATAAATGATTAACGGATTCGTCTCAAGTGAAACATGAATCTCGAATATTAGCTGATAGTCAAAGTCATGCAGTATTATTAAAAAATAATACTCAAGAACAACGCGAATTACGATTACTGTGACGTAATTCTATGACGTAGACAAACATTAATAATAGAAAATGAGCAGGGGGAAAGATCTTCGTCATAGACGTAATCTACCAATATAAAATGTTACTAAAGAATAACGCGAAGCTCGCCAAGATAAAAAACGTATTCAGTAATAATATTGTGATTATGTCATAAGTATATACATATTTATAATAATCCTAATTATAAAATTGAAAGTAACTGAAATAAAATGTTTCTTTGTTGACCTTAGTAGGAATTTACTTAATTTTTTTATTACTATAATTAAAAATTACTCAAGTGAATACATAGGACTTACTTGCTGACGCTTTTCGAAACAATATTTCCTTTGGCGAAGCAAAGCCTCTACTGCAATTTGTTTTATATATTACTTGATTTTACTTGTACTTATGTTTACTTGAATAAGCTCCCAAAGTATTGCCATATAATCGTGAATCATTCTTTACAAAAGTTTTTAAAAAAATATATTAGTTAATATTGTGTAATAATAACAATAATAAAATATATTTTAAAAAAATAATATATATCCTTTATAAACAATATTATCTATAGGAATCATTTTATTTATTTATAGTCATACAAAATATCAACTGCTGAATATAATATTTGAATTTTTAGTTTGAAAGTTTGATGATTTTCATTGTAGCCTGTAAAATACTGTTTATAAACTCATTTTATAAAAACAGATATACATAAATATACAACAGTATCTACGATGTAGACCTTTATACAAACACGTGTATAAGAGAAGAAGGCAATGTGACATGTGTGATGTCAGAATTTAAAGCAACTTATGACAGACCTATGAAATTTACTGAATTTTAAAGGGGAAAGTTATTGTTTTAGTTTATCTAACAATAACGGGTATGTTTCTTTAAATAAAGTTGAGTAATTATTCAGAATCTATTATTAAATCCATAGTAATCTGTTCATGATGGTTTTCATACTTTGAAAAGTGTCAGCACTTCACATTATTGACATCCGACTACACAAAATTTAGACCAACATATGCTATAGACAATAGTATTAAAAAAATTATTTATGATTTCCTTTACTCGTAATTCCTTCCTAATTGGCTATATTGTTGTGCTGAAAGCAATTTCTCCAACTGAAGTTTCTGTTTTATAACGTCGCCAGTGCTTGACGTCGTAAAATATTAGATTTATTATTAAATTAAGGTTTAGAAACAAAAAAAATAAAAATTTTATTACTGTTTAATATGTAGGTTATTGCTTTTGAAGGTACTTACGTATTATATGGAGACCACAAATATAGGTACGTAGTAATGTTGTATAGAATTACAACCAAATCTATCCTGACTGGATACTTCATAGGTAAATAAATTCAAATAAATTAACTTGAACAACCACGCAAATTAACTGCGGAAAACACGCTAATGTTAGGTTATGTTAGGTTTATTTATTCACATTTTAGTTAGGACTAGGTTTTTGTGTGCGCAGTAGCAACAGCGCATTGCACTACGTCTAGACAATAATATAGGCCTACCCATAAAGCATCCAGCTAGGAAAGATTTGGTTGTAATTTTATACATTACTACGTAACTATATTAGTGGCATCCGTATAATACGTAAGTACTCTTTCGAATTATGTATATTTCAGAAGAAATTATTACAGACTATGTTTTCATTTGGCAAGATAATATTGTCGCATGAATAAATTTGTCGGGTTGAGTCCCGATAGAAGTGATAACAAAATAGAGATAATAGTTTCGCAAATGTTTCACCCAAAATATGAATGTCTACCTTTTTAATTGAATTTTAAATGTTTATTTGAGAAATGTATTTGATAGAGACTAATATTTATTGTAGTTAATAATAAATTAATGTGTGTAACAAAAAAAACATTAATTAGATGTTTACTGAATTAACATTTTTTTAAAACAACAATTGAAATCAGTTTTTTAAAAAGTATAAGATGGGGCTAAAAATGTTTTATTATAAATTATTATGTATTAACATATTATGTATAACTTATTATGTAATATACATAACTTATTATTATCCTCATATTAAATTATTTATATTGAGATTTATCAAAATTCAAATAAATTAATATATTTATAAACTGATCAAAACTATGTAATAACAATCTACGTGTGTAACGGCTACTAAACAACATAACCTAAAACATAAAATCACTGTTACATGTAATCATATGTTGTAAGATATATGCTGTAAAATATGGGTTGCAGAATTGTTGTGAAGCGATTTAATCTCATGCTTTCTTTACCGTGCGTAAAGAATCACTAATCACTTAAACAGAGTCTATATTAGGTTGAACTAATAAATTCCAAATACACTATCTGTAAAAATGTTATATATTTATAGTAATTATTTTAAAATTTATTAAACTTTAGATTAAATTTTATTAAAATAAATTTTATTAACATAATACTTTTAATTGTAAGTTAGATTGCATTTCAACATTTATTTTTGGGCTTTTTATTATTTATTACATTTATTTTAACATTTAAATTCTTATATAACGTTTTTTTCATAGGAAATAACTAAATTACTTTTATTACAATATTTATTTACTAAAGTTATTTATTGGAATAACCATAAGTTTCTCACAATTTTAATATACCTTATATTGCAAAACCTTTATTTTTTAAATATTTTCCTTTCCAACTTACGACTATTACCATAATAATGTTTCAATTACTTCACATTCTCCTTATATATATGTACATACACACACACACACACACATAATACATATATATATATATATATATATATATATATATATATATATATATATATATATATATATATATTAGGGATGGGCCGATTCCGATTCTCGATTCCAGGAATCGTCGATTCTAAGTGGTATCGAGGAATCGTCGATACTCGATTCTTCATTCATAAAAGTGTCGATTCCGATTCCTATTTTGTTAACTATTAAAATATGCGTGTGGAGTGATTTATTACCAAACAAAATTTATTACCAAAATTTATTATATTTGTGTGGAAAAATAATTAATTACCAACTATGTCTTATTTATGCATTAGTTGATTTGAATGAATTACATGATAAAAGTAAACGAAAATATTATTATTTATGAAGCAACAGCAATCAAGATCGTAACCATTTCTGGTCGTTTGACATCGCTCGTCTCTCTCTCTCTCTCACTAAATGTCAGAACAAAACACAAAAAAGTACAGTAAAAACTCGATTAACCGTCACCGTCGGAACCGTGGCCATGACGGTTGAGCGAATAGACGGATAACAGAAACACTGTATTATTCCTCCGAAACTTATCCTTAATAAATTATATTATAGACAGATATCACTCTTACGGTTGAAGGTTTTGTGTAGCCTTTTACATTAAAACAGAACTTTTAAAAGGTTTTGCCATATGACCAAGATGTTAACTAAATTAATTATTAGAGAACTAGCATGTAAGCTAATATAACTTGAAAGAATCGAGAATCGACTAAAGAATCGAGAATCGAAAGGAAAATTTCAGAATCGGAATCGGAATCGGAATCGAAAATTTTAGGAATCGGCCCATCCCTAATATATATATATATATATATATATATATATATATATTTAAGATTAAATAATATACACTAATTCAGGAATATTTAATTTATTGAATAATAAACGCAAAGCTTTTTGTTGGTTTACATTACCAACATCCTCAGGAGTTACAATACTAAGAATGATAAAAGAACATTCTTTTATCATTCTTAGTATTGTAACTCCTGAGGATGTTGGTAATGTAAACCAACGAAAAGCTTTGAGTTTATTATTCAATAAATTAAATATTCCTGTATTAGTGTATATTATTTAATCTTAAAAATATTCTAACAGGAAAACACATTTGATATTCTATATATATATATATATCTTTTCAAATTTTCACTCGTTAGTAAAATACTTTTTATTCATCCATTCGAGTTCAAATACATTCTTTTAAAACTTGTTGTTGACACTTGATGGTATACAGTTTTTTTCAAATAATAATTCATTAATTAAATTTAATGAATTAATTTGGGTTTTAAATAGGAGGAAAACGTTTTACGAAAGGGGTAAATGTAGTTATTTTATTCCATTTGGCTTTAAATAAGTGTTAACATATGATTTCATAAAACAGATGATATTATGTTATAGGTTATGTTACTTTCTTTATATTATTTATAATTATTTAATAAAAAGTAACTAAAATTTTAAAAATGTTTGTTGACGTAAATGGGATTGACTTTTAATTTTTGTTTATATTAGCCCTACTTGTTTTACTTTTTATTTTCCATTTTATCTATTCCTTTAACATATTTTACTCTGCAACAATTTTAGTTTTTCTTATAACAATTACAACGTAAGACATGTTTTTTACTATTTAAATTCCTATACCAGGTTCCAAGTCAAGCTTTAAGTCACGCCGATTTTTGTTCTATTTAAGGTAGTCTCATTAATTTAATAAAATAAAAATATTTTTATTTTTAACCTTTTAGATATATGTTCTTGGGGCGATTCAGACTATTAAAACTTAATACTTTACAGATTTTTAGAAAAAATTTATATCTTTTGAGGCAAAAGGAAATAATAATGGACCTTACGAATGGATTCTTCAATTTTTTAAAAAATAAAGATATTATTCAAAATAACTTGAACGACTCTGAAAGAAATTCAATATAAAAAGTATCAAACAGAGATTGTCAGACTATACCATACTAACCCAAAGATTTGAATAAAGAGAAACGAAAGTTCTCGTCGATAAACTTTGGACTATTTCTAAGATAAAAACGTATCACTTTAACGTTAAGGCTGGTTTCATACCCGATCGTTTTTTATGGCTTACATTGGAAATGAGAAGCTATTCCCGAGCATTCCACTTAATCCTGCCCGTATTGCATTCGAAGCAGTTACTTCAGTTAGTACCGCCGTATCGATATTCTATTTGCGTCGTTCTTACCGGCTTAACAAGGCCTTTAAAATGATAAACGTCCATGTATTGCCGATGGAGAGAAGAAAATTCTAACAAACCATATCGTAAAGTAGAACCCTAACCTCGAAGTAACCTGAACGGTCTTAGTTTGTCTGGCTTTAGAATTTATTAAGCAGTTTCCAAAAATTTAATTATTTGTGTAAACCTGCTTATTTGAAATCCTGAAACCTTAAAGTGAATACACTTTTAGAAAACATTTAGTGCTATAATAATCGTATGATTAATGTCACGCAGTCAATAACCGTCTCGTCCAAACATTTACAAGCCCGTTAAAACGCAGACTGGCTTTACAGAGTCAAAAGAGGGATATTCTCGATCGGTCAAACCAAACATTGATCAGTCAACATCCATGAGGTAAACAAATGTCCCGGCTACGAATTTAATTAGACTCTGACCTCCAAAATATTGAACCGTCTATTTTGTCGTTATATCAACAACTTGATTAACTGAAGATGACATAAAGCTGTCTTGTGAGCAACTCCCTCCGATATAACATTTGCCATTTACGACACAGACTAACTTGAAGTACTTCTTTGACTCCATCTAGTTTATCAAATTAGAGTAACTTTTTTATATAAATTTGTTAAAGTAATACTTTATTCTTTAGTACAGTTCTGCACTATCTAACTTTATAATTTTGTTTGGTCTATCTTAGCAGTGTTTTAGAAAAATTCTGATGTCTTCTTAACAAAACTGGAAATAACGTTTGACATTTAGAAAAACGTGTGAGTGTATTGCATACTGCTTAAGGCGTCGTGTATTCTGGGTCAATTGTATTCTGCAGCAACCCAAGTAGATATGTTGTTAATGCAGTGGCGGATATACAGGGGGGGGGGACATTGGGGCTAAAGCCCCTCCCAAAATATGGGAATGTGAAACTTTTTAAACTATAAAATTACACTATTAATGTAAACTAAAATGCCATTTCCAATGTCTGCGTTCGTCCCCGATTTAAATCTACTTAATAATTATTAAAATATGTTTACTAACCCACATTAATCAGTATTATATCATACTGTAATCATTAATAAATATGACCACCCACAATGTAATAAATTGGTGATTTACATTGTAAATATATGTTAAATTTTGCTAAATATTTCGTGTATAAAATCACGTAGCAGGTCTATAACTATTTCCCTCAGATAGATGATCCATAGAATTTACACTATATCTACCATATATCCTAAATATTTTCCTCTCCTCACACCAGCCCTACCCAAAATATTTTTCTAGATCCGCTCCTGTGTTAATGTGAGGTCTATAAAATACTATTGGGTATTCCTACGAGTAGTACAGTAGAACCTCTCTCATTCGTCACGTTCGGGAAAGAGAGGGCGACGAACACGAGTTACGGAAGTCGTGGAATTAACATATAACTGTGGGTAAACATAGCACATAAATACGCATGTAATGTAATTAATGTTGTATTTACATGATGTATGTCATTTGAAAAATTCAACAACACGGTAAAAATTAGTAGCCTGCGGTATCGTTCGTAATTACAAATACAGTGTGTTACTCTATTTCCATAAAAGGCAAAAAATAACAAAAAACAGAATCTTGTGAGAACAATAACATAAGCAAGAAAAAATACGGTATATTAAATATATTTACGTTTTAGTTTTAAAAAAGTCTGTCTTTGTTTTTGTACTATAGAATTTTTTTAAAATTGCAAGCAGCCGAGTTTGTATGAATATCATTTTAATTTGTTTGAATTATATCATTTTCGTCAGTTCTGGCTATTTTTGCCGCTCACACAAAAACGCATTTCGTAAGCGTTTCATTTACTTCCCTATAAGTCACTTTATTTTCTGGGCAAATGTCTCGAGAGATTTTCTCAGTAATCGAACGACTCATGTCTAGCATCGGCCTTATCTGAAGATACCTATACTAGGTGACAGTGCAGATGATGTTTGTTATTACTTTGTCGAATTACAGAAGGTGACGAATTAAAGAGGTTCTACTGTATTACTAATTCATACTGTCTTTGCCAAAATGTTTTTGCACCAATGGGCGGTACGGGAAACACTTTTATGTATAATGCATTGTATTTTATTCTTTGTTCGGTGTATTTAGTTGAGAGTATGACTAATTCTGATAAATCTACTATTCATCCAGTGAGAAAACCTTCCCTTGAGGCTTTTGGTCTGAAGGTTCCTTCAACTACGGAGTCAATATCAAGTAGCCTATTAAACCAGGATCGTCTAAAGCCAAGAACTTACAAATACTGATATTTTATAATTACGCCGTAAAAACGTTAGTCACATTCTACGTTTGGGGGAAATGGTTGTGACACTTGGTGGATATTTTCGTTGATCTTTAAGAGGAAATACAAGAAAAATATTAGATTTATCAGTCAACACATTATTACTAAATTATTATTACTAAATCAGTCAACACATAACATGTTATTAAAAATTTCAAGTCAATTCCTACTTAGGTCAACAGAGAAAAATTTGGTTTTAGTTACTTTTTATTACATAATTACAGTTAATATTAATATGTATATAAACATAACGAAATCACGATATTAAGTAGCAAAATAGAATACAAAATTAGTCATTAAAAATAATAAATTGAATTTCATTAATTAATTAAATTAAATTAATTAATTATTTTTTTAAAAACTGTATTAACATCAAGAGTCATCCCCTAAAAGTTTAAAAATTTGTGTTTATATATATATATATATATATATATATATATATATATATATATATATATATATATATATATATATGGTGAAATGAAATAATTTGATATACACCATACATATTCAACAAGAAAAAATGAAAATGATTCATCTAAGGCTTACAAAATATATATATATATATATATATATATATATATATATATATATATATATATATATATTCTTTGGCCACATTTTAAGTGTTTATTTTTTTGCCTGGAGATTTTTGGCAAAAAATCATTTAACATTACCAACGTCGAAATATTGGTAAATAGGATGGTGGAAATTGAATTATCAGAAGATACTCTTCCGAATGGAAATCTAGTTGACGAGTTATTTGATTATTGCTTACCCGCGCTCAGAGCGGAACTTGGTTTCCAGGTAAAGTGCGGAGTCCATCTTGCACTTTTCAAACGAACCCAAATTTTAAACTTTTTTCAATAATTTTAATTCTAAGTTAAAAAATAATTTAAGAAATATAAACATATTGCTCACATAAAATAACATCAGTCATATATGGGGGTGGGAGAGTAGAAGAGCAATTTGTTACTACGAATGCTGGACGCTACTCGGAAATGATCGGGTCATTCTTCACTAATTAGAACGATGCAACGAACTGCATTTCAACAAGATGGAGCTGCAAATCACGCAGCCTCCGTGAGTCTGAGTGTTGAATGGAGCAATTCGTTGTCCTTCTAGTTCACCCGATCTCACCGCGTGCTATTTATTTTCTTGTAAATGCATGGAAGAGGAACTCTAACAATCGGTGAACCCAAAGCAAGAATTCGGTTAGGAATCCTTCAGTGTATGATCCGTTGTGTGGTGAACAGCTTCCCGAATCACCTACGAGGTACCTTACAAATCGAGGAGGACGCCATCTTGCTTATATTTTTTTAAAACTGTGATCAATAAGATTATGTTTCTTAAATGCCTTTTAACGTATATTAAGACTGCATCAATAAAACTTTGAAGATTCCGTTCGTTTAATTTTACAGCTCTTACAGAAATTCATAATTCACAGTGGCACATTGTACATTAGTCTAATATCCAAGTGCTGTTTTTTGCTGTGAAAGGTGCACAAATTGTCTTCGCATAAAATACGTAGTGTTTAATTATGCACTAAAATCGTCTGCATTAGTATGACTGACACAGCGCTGTCTGAGAACGACATGACTGGGGTTTTAATTTTGTTCTGCAGTCGTGTATGCAAACGCAATGAACGCTTCAGCCGCAGTAGCGACCTTCAGCTCGCCTTGGTAGCACCGTCTGCTGACGCTACTTATAGCAATTCCAGCTCAGTCTTGTGTGATTGCTACGGGTAGTCTACATATCCATAAAGTGTCCCTCATTCACTAACATGCTGCAAAGTGTGTTGGCATTTTCTAAGCTATTACTCGCACACGTATAACATTTGCATCATATTTCAATATCGTCAACGTATCGATTAATTAAATCCGAATTAACATTTTAATATCTATGTGCATTGTTTAAGATAATTTATAAGGACAAAACACTTGTAATAAAGTATTTTTGTAGGTGTTCAATTATTTTGTAATGTGGTACCTATTTATATTTTCTGCACAATAATCATAGCAAATATTTAATCAACCTTTGTAAGCTTTAAATAATTTCAATGCAACTATGTATGGTGTGTGTGTGTGTGTGTGTTTATTTGTGGGATAACTTACGCTTTTCTAGACATAATGTAGAAACTATACTGTACCTCGGTGAGTTATAAAGACAAATGACAAGGGCCTTACATTTTTACCAGCAATAAATCTAACCTAGTGATCTATAAATTAAACGCAAAGATAATTGGGGCGATGAAAACAAGTTTCCGTCGCCAATATCTAAACCGATTAAAATAGTCACTGACGTGCGGACAGTTAAGTGGATAACAATGGACTGGGCGTCATCCTTCAAATATAAGGTCAGTGACCATTACATTGTAAAAACTCTTATGTCGACTACATCATGTCCTTATTGGACGAAAAGGTAAGAACTGTGCACTATTTCTTACATGGTTCACTCTTGTACCGTGAAAATAAAATCAAAATAAAATATTAAAAGTATGTTACAAAACTATTCCACAAGACTAGACAAGACAAGACTATTTCACGACTATCCCGTTATATTTTTCCTAGAGGTATATATTAGCCAACAGTTCCATCAGAATCTCAATCAATATCTCTCTCCAAAAAAGATTTCTCCCTTTGTGCATTACAAAATAAATTATATTTACATTTTCTGATAGTAAAATATTGTAGAAATACGAAGCATTATAAACCTGGAAACACATATTTACAGTAAGCTTATGAAGACTTTCTGCCTTTTAGACCTACACACACGCGAGTACACACACACACACACACACACACACACACATACACACTCCCTCTCTCACTCACTCACACACACACACACACACCCTCTCACTGACATACACAAACACACACACACACGCGCATATATATATATATATATATATATATATATATATATATATATATAGAGAGAGAGAGAGAGAGAGAGAGAGAGAGAGAGAGAGAGAGAGAGAGAGATGGAGAGAGAGTGACTTAAAATATGTAAATCCAAAGACACTGCGATAAGCCTTGTAAAATAAAAATCCATATTTTGGTAATTCAATTAAATAATTGTACACGTGTTCAAATAATTTTCAGTTTAAAAAAAAACTAATGTTTAAAGTAAAATTAATTAAATCATTTCCTTGATAGAACATTGTAATATAGAACATGGAAATGTGGAAAAATAAAAATTCAATATTAAATAAAAGCTGTTGACTTTCGAGTCAGGTACAACTATTTATTTATACAAGCAACATTTCAATACCTGGCTCTACTTCCCAGGCCGCACATTCTAGCTTTCTTGAACTTATCTCTAGTACACATGGACTAAGGTGGTGTGAGTTAATGAAAGCGTATATGAGCTGTTTTCATAAATATGCTAAGGTTATGCCATGACGTTATTTTTTAATAGAGTGCAGGAGAATAAAGACCTGAAAACTATAATGTACCCATTATTGAATCGTTGACTCTGTAAATAAATAGTTGTACCTGACTCGCAAGTCAGCCGCTTTTATTGCGTTTATCTCTGCAATATTCTATTCAATAGAAATTGAATGTTTTTAGAGATCATAGGTATACGACCTCTACTATAAAGACCACTGACACATGGAGTTTAATAAGACAAGTGGGGTATAACACAATATCAAGAGCACAGTGGTACAATATATTGCAACGAAAGTATTGGAAAGAACCCAATATTTTGTGGTATTGAGGTTTTTTCCATTATTTTTATTGTAACAGGGGTATATTTCGACATATGGAGTATAGTAAGGCCTATAAAGTATAATTATTGTTTCACTCAATCAAAACAAAATACAGTACGAAAAGAAGCAACAAGTATATTTTTACTTACGCATTTGAAAAAGAGATAGAATCCTAAAAACGGACAAAACAAAAGGAACTGAAGTAAGACGACATGTAAGAGTTTGCCGGAAACAAGATTACAAGATTTGCCCAGACACGTTTTATAATGGCAACCGGAACCGGAACTAAGGAAGATTGAAACTGGAACAGAATCAATCCATGTAAAAAGCTAGAGACATTTCTCTCCTTTTAGATATAATCTGATACAAAGCAGCTAAGAGCTTTCAAACTATTGGAAATTTAATTTCCTAAATAAAAATAAATTATCACGTGAAAGATCGAACTGGAATGCCAAGCGTTGACAAATCTGTCAGATTTTTGCATCCTTTTGATCTATCATCAGTGACGTGAAAAGGAGTTCAATTCTAAATTAAGTTTTTAAATAAATAAATTCTCACCCTTTTACACCCACTAGCAATGGTCTGTCAGTTACCTTTTGAAGCGTTTGGTCAGGTTAAAACTGAGAAAAGAGAGCACAGAGAAAATAGAAAATTAAAATGTAGACCTATAAAAAGTAGTTTAATGGACGTTGTTAGTTTTTAAAGTACTTGAGCATTTCCTTAGCTGTTTAGTAGTGTTATTAATTACAAAAAGGATGATCAGGTATCCAGACGTTATTATCAATATTGCAAACAATCTTAACTAGTGATTAAGAAAGTCCTTAGGAAATGGGTAGGAATAATAACACTTCATGCCGACTTCTCAAGATTTACAATTTTGAAAAAAACAAGTTTCACCTTACAACACACACAACAGTTCGTAAACTAAAAGTTGCTTTATTAACAGAAATTATGATCTGTTGTAGTGCATTACAATATACCTTTTGTTTAATCCGCAGATTAAAAAGTTAGAATTAAAACCACGAGGTGCGGTAAACCCTATTGTTAACAAGGTTACTCTGGATTGCGTAATTTACGTTAATATTTAACATAGCAAGTTTAAGCACTGTTCTAAGCAAAATAGAGTCATTTAACACTAAAAACGCAACGACACTGAATTTAATACAAATAAATTATAAATTGTTCATATTCCTTAACTACGCACTTACCATAGGTAAGAAGTGATGCAATGTTGGAATCGAGGTGAAGCCTCCACAGTACTGTGGTCGTCTTAGGCAGCGTAGAATTCTTGAAGGCGATCACGCAACTAAAAAACTCAATTGAAATTATGAGTAAACGTAAAAGTTAAGCTTACAAAGCACTTAGTTTATTGCCGCGAGTACACGCACTACGATTGCGCAACCGGCGAAATCGGGCGACACTTTCACTAACACGGCGAAAAATATACAGTTAAAATGTTCATTAAATGTTCATTAAAAGTTCATTAACGCGGTCCGCACCTTAAGCACAATTAACGAACGAAAGCGGTACTGTAAATTGTCTGAAACAAAAGCCATGCGGAATAGGCTACGAGGTTTAACGTAGGACTGCACTATTCGAGGGTCAGAACGATTCTACTTTGTGTTGAAGCGGAAATTAACGTAGAAAAATAAGAAGGGAGTGGGGGTGCATAGAGTTCATCCAAGAAAATCAATAGTTTTCGGATATCGATTAGCGGGTCAGAGATCACGTGACCAATACGTCACGGTACAGCTGTTAGGTAGGTCAAAGCAAATTGAAACTTCGAGCGCTAACTCGAACATACCGCCCACCAAAACGAATGTTTTTAATCCGCCAGGTGGGTGGGGGGCGAAGAACCATAAAGCACCGGGCCCCGAGGGTGCCGAAGAAGAAAGTGGTAGGGAAAACGAAGACAACCAAAAGAAACAACAGGGGCAAGAGCGCCGAAGAAAGAGGCTGTATAAAAGCGGTGAAAACTAAGGATGATGCGGAAAGCCGACGAGCTTGTTGACTGGTCGTCTCAGCTGTCCGTGAGCGGTCTGGATTGTGGCTACCCTAGAGACGTGGTCCTGTCCAGGATGCAGACTGATGATCCTTCCCATAGGCCAATGAAGGGGGCTTGAGTGTTCTCCAGTTATGAAGACGAGTTGATTTTCCTTGAGTGGCGTCGAGTCCTTATTCCACTTGTGTCGTTGAATCTGAGTGTGTAGATACTGAGTGGACCAAATTTTCCAAAAGCGGTTGGACATCTGTTGGAGCATAGACCATCGAGATTTAAGCGGAGGCTCAGTATAACATTCTTCGGGAAGTGACAGTAGTGGACGGCCAATCAGAAAGTGTCCAGGAGTGAGAAAGGACGCTCCTTCACTGGGGTCTGGCGAAACTTCGAAAATAGGACGACTGTTCAAAATGGCTTCTATCCGGATGAACAGAGTAGATAGCTCTTCAGCGGTGAGGGTGGTGTTGCCTACAGTGCGTCGCAATAACAACTTAGCGGATTTGACAGCGGCTTCCCAAAGTCCTCCAAAATGAGGGGCAGCCGGAGGGTTGAAATGCCAACTGATGCGTTGGTCAGCTAGCTTGCGTTCAATAAGTGAGCTAGAGCGGTCCAGAAACTTGTAGACATCGTTAAGTCGGTTAGCAGCGCCAGTAAAATTCGTGCCGTTATCGGAATAAATTTCTGAAGGTAAACCTCGTCTAGCGGTGAAACGGTGTAATGCGGCGAGGAAGGCATCAGTAGATAAGTCGGTCACCAATTCCAAATGAACTGCTTTAGTAGTCATACATACAAATAAGCAGAGGTAAGCTTTCAATAGCTTGGAGGTGCGCAAATGGTTGGCCTTTGTGTCAAAAGGTCCAGCGAAATCTACTCCGACTCTATAGAAAGGTGGAGACGGCGTAACTCTTGATGAGGGTAAAGGTGCCATCATGGGCTGGCGTGGTTTAGTTTGCATGCGGAAACATCGAATGCACGCATGGATGCGTTGGCGAAGTAATGATCGCAGAGCTATGACCCAAAATTCACTGTTGATCAAGGCTTGAGTGGTACGCGGTCCAGCATGCAAGGCCAGCTTGTGATAATGGTCACAGATGAGGTCAACGTAATGATGGCGCTTTGGTAACAGAAGCGGGTGTTTAGAATCGTAACTAAGAGCCGAATGATCAAGTCTACCGCCCACCCTGAGTAGACCCTGGGCGTCGATGAATGGTGTTAGGCTACGTAAATGGTCGTTGACGCGTTTACCAGTTTGAAGCTTTTGCAGAGCTTCACTGAAGACAGAGGTTTGTACCAGTTTAACGCATACAGCTTTTGCGTTATCCAACTCCTGTACTGACAGCGGTCGTAGCGTAGGTTTAACTGAGGCTGCTTTGGCCTTATAGCGTGTGTTGTGATGATGGCCGATCGCCAGGCTCTTGTTGCGACAGTGATCGATGAATCGTAATACATACGCGAAGACATGATGAAGAGTAGTTAGGCTCGAATGTTGCTCAATGATTTCCATAAGACGGTTGGGCTCTTGCACAGCGGTACAATTAACCTTAGCCTCAACCTTTGTTTCCGTCTGATCCGGGTTAGTGCCTTTAGGCCTAGACAGATTCCAAGTGGTAGGACAATGTATTAACCAAGGAGGTCCATGCCACCAGAGCGGGTGTGTAGCAAGTTGATCAGGCAAACAACCGCGAGACGCGACGTCTGCGGGGTTATCAAGAGTCGAGACATGAAACCAATGATCCATGGAGGTGATTGACACAATCTCAGTGATGCGGTTAGCTACGAAAGTTTTCAATTGATGAGGCGGGGTCTGAACCCCATGAAGTACTATCTCAGAATCAGTAAAGAAGAGAGTGTTAGCGATTGGAATGAAATCCAGAGCTGGTTGAATTGATTTGTATAACTTAGCCAGCAGTACTGCGCCGCAAAGTTCCAAACGAGGTATGGTAAGTAATTTAACAGGGGCTACCTTACTTTTAGCTTTCAACAGGCTGACGTTGACGGACCCGTTAAGCTCAGATCTCAAATAGATAGAAGCAGCATAGCCTGCCTCGGAACCATCACAAAACCCAACGATGCGATGACTGGCTGATCGCGTGCCTACATGGCGAGGAATTTGAATATCGGACAAACAAGCGAAATGGACAAGGAAGCTGTCCCATTGATCGAGTAGAGGGGTTGGCAGAGGCTGGTCCCAGTCCAGTTTCTCCAACCACAAGCGTTTAAGAAAAGCCTTAATCCAAAAGGTAATAGGCGTTAAGAAGCCAAGCGGGTCAAAAGTGCGAGCGACGTAGGATAAGATGGTGCGTTTGGTAGGCACCAGCGTGAAAGTTTGAGTTTGATATGAGAACGAGTCTGACGAGGGGTTCCATTGCAAACCCAATATTTTAATTGCAGCGGATTCGTCCTGAAACAACAGCGGATTTTCCAAGTGAGAGGAAGGTAGCGTTGCGAGTAGCGAGGGTTCATTCGACGACCATTTTCTGAGTTCCAGGCCGGCGCGAGCGAAAATGTCAATAAGTTCTTGTATTAGCGTCTTAGCGGCCTCAGGCGTGTCGGCTCCAGCGACGACGTCATCTACGTAGGTCTGATGAAGGATTGCTTCGGAGGCTGTAGGATAGCGGGTTCCCTCATCCTTTACTAGTTGTTCCAGCGTGCGCAGAGCTAAGTAAGCGGAAGGAGTTAGGCCATAGGTGACCGTAGCTAGCTCATACTCGATTAACGGTGATTGAGGTGAAGACCGATAAAGTATGTGCTGGTACGAACGATCCTCAGGTCGGACCAAAATTTGACGGTACATCATCTTGATGTCGGTGCAGACAGCGTAAGTATATAAACGGAAAGAGATGATTAGTTTAGCCAAGTCCTTTTGCAGTTTAGGACCGGATAACATTTGCTGATTCAGAGTGTTTGCGTGGCAATCGGGTGACGACGCGTTGAATACCACTCTAAGCTTAGTAGTAGAGCTGGTGGTCTTAAATACGCAATGGTGCGGAATAAGATAGTCAGAAGCCTTGAGGGCAGGGTACATGTGCCCGAGAGCGATATACTCGGCCATAAACTGATGATATTGTATGGCTACCTCAGGCTGGCGGCTTAAACGTCTTTCTAACGCATGATAACTCGCAAGAACAGTGTTACGGTTAGACTTAAGCGAGATAGCTTCCGGCTTAAATGGAAGTGCTACGATGTATCTTCCCGTTGCGTCACGATCAGTAGTGGTTGCGAACAGTTCCTCACACAGTTGATCTTCAGGGCTGAGGTGATTTGCTGGTGCGACTTCCTCAACTTCCCAAAAGCGTCTAAGGTTGTCATCGATTGACTTCAGAGTAGTGATGAATACACGTGGCTGCTGAGGCATGCTATAAGGTATGGGACCCATGATGACCCAACCTAACCTGGTGTTGAGTGCCGAGGGTTGTCCGTGGATAATATTACAAGGTCCGTTCACAAGTATCTGTGTGAAAATGTCAGCACCTAGAATGATGTCAACACCGGAAGGGGTGTCGAACTGAGGGTCAGCAAGCGGTAAGTGCTGATATTGAGCGCGTATGCAAGGCGCCAAAGCGGTAGATGGAAGCGGGTCAGTAATGCGGGGAAGCACAGCGGCTTCTGCGGTGAGCATGACACCTGGGTCATGTCTCGAGAAAATAAGCAAAGTGACGTACTCATGAATGCGGGTTGTCTTGGCTGCGACACCAATCAAAGAAAGATTTGATTTCCGAGCGGGTAAATTCAACATAGTGCTCGCATGTTTAGTTATGACAGTGATTTGACTGCCTGGATCTATAAGTGCTCTAAATGGAAGCGGTCGGCCAAATTGGTCCTGAATGATGACCTGCGCGGTGCCTAACAGGGCGAGAGAAGCTTCAATATTACAAGAAAGAGCATGCGGTAGCGATCGAGTAGCGAGGTCGGGTCTGGCTGTTGAACGAGGGTGTCGCGGTGAAACTGGTCATTGTTGTGCAGGAGAGTTGTCGTGTAACAATGTGTGGTGTGACTCTCCACAATGTTTACACTGTTTCATAGATTTACATTTGGACTGAAAGTGTGATCCAAGACAGTTAAAACAACGTCGTAATTTTACAATGGCACTTTTACGTTCGGACACAGTTAATTCCAGAAACGACTGGCAATTAAAAACATTATGGTTTGAGCCGCAATAATAACACATCCCAGTATGAGTGGTTGATATGTTGGCTTGAGCCATGTGAAGCGGTGGCAACCGATGTCGGAAAACTGAAAGCCTAGGCGCGTTCATAATTGGCGGCACATTTCCTTGTCTCCCTCCTGCAGACGGCCGTATGGGGCTTTGCATCATAGGTCTGGGCGCATAAGTGCGTGGTAGCATTTGAGACGTAGCCGTACTAACATAAGACGTCGACGGCTGGACCGTTGGACTATGTTCAGCTTCGAGGTTAGCTTCGACATGGTCAATATTTAAATTAGGGGCACCGCTGTTATTTGAGTCATTCAACGCAGAAACCATCACTCAAGGTTGCTGACCTAATCTCGAGTTAACTGCAGTCGCGGCAGAGGGTTGATTGAGCAACTCCATTGCTCTAGCCTGCTCAGTGACGAAATCATTTAAAAGTCTGTACGTGGGCATTTGATTTGTTCCCAATCTGGTTTCAAAGTTAAGTCGAGTCTGTGCATCTAAGTTACCAACAGACATTTGAAAAAGTAAGAAGTCCGCTAAGTCGTCTAACTGGACAGCCTTTAGTGCGCACACAGCATTTGAATGTGCGGTTAAAAATCGGTTAAGTTCACTCTGAGACGAGTTCTTAATAGGCTTAAAGTCTTTAATGATTTGAAAATAATGATCGGCTAAACGGCGAGGGTTAGCATAACGATTGCGTAAGGCTTGATATGCTATATCATAATTATGCTCAGATATTGTAAGTCCCGTAACGATGGCTAAAGCGTCTCCTTTAAGCGCTGACTTCAAATACTGAAATTTCTGTATGGCATTAATATTGCTATTGCAATGCACCATTGAGTCAAACATTGTTATAAAGTCAATCCATTCATTACTATTGCCTGAAAAGCTAGGCATTGTAAGGTTAGGTAAGTGAGGCGAACTTGTGCCGGGGTTGACCTGCGAGGTTAACTTCACCTCGGTCTTAATAATGTTCGGATATTTAGCCAACATTGGCAAATACATATCTTGAAATTGCTTTTTAATTTTAAATGCGTTTTCAGCAAGATCGGCAACTTGACTGGCGAACGTTTTCTCTAATATCTCATAAGTTTCGATAAAATTAGATTGAATTCGTCGAATTTCCCGTGCGAGGCCTTCTGGTATTTCTTTATCGTTAAGCACATTTTTCACTTGTTCCAGCTCGCCTACAATATCTCTCAATTTAGACAAATAATACTCCGTATTAATTTCCATTTTAATAAATTTCAAAACCACAAACAATTGAAATTAAAAACCTCACTATAAGTTCAAACGCGATAATAAAGTGGACTGTATAAAATTTGTAAGTCGTAGCAAGCATAAACACTTCCTTGCTCGTAATCGTGCAACTATGAGCCACGTGGCTTATTGCGCAATGTGGCACCGGTAATTATCGTTACCATTTTCCTGTATCGATGTGACGCACATTTCTCCACGTCGCGGTAAGCACATGCTTACGTTAGTCACAGATTTAAAAATTTTAAAAATTTATAAATTTTTATCGCTGAAATAACTCAACAAATGTTTAATTTGGTTACAAAGGAACCACGTGGTCACTAATACAATTATCGTGAAATTTAAAGAAAAACCCTAGGTCACTGAAATAATTCTAATAATCCGGCCCAGTGGGGACCAATGTTTAATCCGCAGATTTAAAAGTTAGAATTAAAACCACGAGGTGCGGTAAACCCTATTGTTAACAAGGTTACTCTGGATTGCGTAATTTACGTTAATATTTAACATAGCAAGTTTAAGCACTGTTCTAAGCAAAATAGAGTCATTTAACACTAAAAACGCAACGACACTGAATTTAATACAAATAAATTATAAATTGTTCATATTCCTTAACTACGCACTTACCATAGGTAAGAAGTGATGCAATGTTGGAATCGAGGTGAAGCCTCCACAGTACTGTGGTCGTCTTAGGCAGCGTAGAATTCTTGAAGGCGATCACGCAACTAAAAAACTCAATTGAAATTATGAGTAAACGTAAAAGTTAAGCTTACAAAGCACTTAGTTTATTGCCGCGAGTACACGCACTACGATTGCGCAACCGGCGAAATCGGGCGACACTTTCACTAACACGGCGAAAAATATACAGTTAAAATGTTCATTAAATGTTCATTAAAAGTTCATTAACGCGGTCCGCACCTTAAGCACAATTAACGAACGAAAGCGGTACTGTAAATTGTCTGAAACAAAAGCCATGCGGAATAGGCTACGAGGTTTAACGTAGGACTGCACTATTCGAGGGTCAGAACGATTCTACTTTGTGTTGAAGCGGAAATTAACGTAGAAAAATAAGAAGGGAGTGGGGGTGCATAGAGTTCATCCAAGAAAATCAATAGTTTTCGGATATCGATTAGCGGGTCAGAGATCACGTGACCAATACGTCACGGTACAGCTGTTAGGTAGGTCAAAGCAAATTGAAACTTCGAGCGCTAACTCGAACACCTTTAAAGTAACACTTAGGAGAGAAAATGTTTAAAAAAATTATAATAAAGTTTATTAACATGTTGTCTGTATATTGGTATATGATATCTTATATCCGAACGAATAAAGACAGCCCTGTTATACTTCACTTATAAACTGTTTGCCTCGTATAATGATAAATCCAAAAAGCGAATCTATCTTAATAGGGTCTGTTTTAGCTACATTCAGCAGAGCTGTATTATAATCTAATAAAACGCAGTGCTCTTTTGAAGTAAAAATGTCTGTACAAGAACTTATTGGAAAGAAATAAACAAGACATATTTCTTAAATATTGATAAATAACCTCTAATACCACATTTATATATATACATATATATATATATATATATATATATATATGTGTGTGTGTGTGTGTGTGTGTGTGTGTGTGTGTGTGTGTGTGTGTGTGTGTGTGTGTGTGTGTGTGTGTGTGTGTGTGTGTGTGTGTGTGTGTGTGTGTGTGTGTGTGTGTGTGTGTGTATGTGTGTGTGTGTGTGTGTGTGTGTGTGTGTGTATGTGTGGGTGTGTGTGTGTGTGTGTGTGTGTGTGTGTGTGTATGTCACAAATTTTAATCCTTGCAGCTCTATAAAACTACTTTTTCTATACTCGTACAGTAATCTCAACGAAGTAAATTTTCATATTAATTCATTTCATATTTAATTTTCATATGATGTTATTTAAATCAAAGAAACACATCTGTCACATCTTATTGGTTGCATATTTATAAACTTTGTCGCTATAAATAGTCTGTGTTGAGGTGGATATGGAACAGATGGCCCCACCTAATTACTTTCATATTTAAGGGAACTTTGAGGTTATTTAATACTTTAGGATCGTAGAAGTTTGTTTTAAATAATAGTTGTGAAAATGCTCAAAAATTACTTGCAATGAAATTCACGGAGCAGTTTTTCTATCGTATGATTTAATTGTTTCTAGTTTATAATTGTTATTTTTTCATTTTGAGATTAAGTAACGCTAAATTTATTCTTAAAACTGTGAAGAAAAAATGCTTGATTAACAAATAGGCTTAAACGTAATCTGTAAGTCGCCAAAGTACAATACATTTGTTATCGTCATACGCCTGACAATGTAGCTAATGACTTCACGTTATACAGTATAGCTTTGTGGAGATTGAAGGCGGAGTGTTTATAATAATTTAAAGTTGCAACATTTTTATTTAAACACGACTTTGTTTTATAATTGTACTAATTTATACTAGTAGGTTTAATAATACTTTTACCTTTATTATATTAAGTTTTTTAAAATATTTTTAAAACAATTTAAATGTAAGTCTTATAATGTACAACTTTTCCTACCGACATAGCTCATATAAACCATACAAATGTACAGTTTACATTCTTTCCCAATCTTCCACTTTTATTTTTTTACAACTGGATAAATTTCATATTGACTTGGTGTAAAATATATCATTGTGTTACAAATACAGTATTTGCGGATTTCTGAAAAAGATATAAATTACATAATAATTTTGTTTAAAATAATCTTACTATTTTCCAAAACATTCTATATAATTTGTGAGAGAAGCCGTACTTGGAGGAAGTAAATAAAACTTTTATAGGCTACTTATTCCCTATTCTCTCTCTCTCTCTCTCTCTCTCTCTCTCTCTCTCTCTCTCTCTCTCTCTCTCTCTCTCTCTCTCTCTCTGTGTGTGTGTGTGTGTGTGTGTGTGTGTGTGTGTGTGTGTGTGTGTGTGTGTGTGTGTGTGTGTGTGTGTGTGTGTGTGTGTGTGTGTGTGAGTGTGTGTGTGTGTGTGTGTGTGTGTGTGTGTGTGTGTGGTGTGTGTGTCTTTCAGCTCAGAGATTGATACAGTTAGATACATCGTACAAAGTTCTTGCATGCAAATTGCTAATCATATTGATTTCATAATTTCTAAGTTTTAAGCACAGTGTGTTTTTTATATTTAAAAATTATTTTCTGAATTTTATATTCAGATATCTAAATAGTTTTATGTCAAGCTTGGGAATGGTGTCTCCATTTTAGTAAACTAAAACATCACTGACCATGTTTGATTCTTTTCAGATTATGGCGGACTTCTTGCCTTTGCAACGAATGGGAAAGGTTTGAATTTCCTTATTTAAAGCTTTCAATATTAAGAGATTCTAATGAATGGCGCGATTTTAATTAAACTCGCCTTTTTATTTCTGAAGCTCGCTAAGAACAATAGTTCTGATTTTGTTTACCGTTTCTCAATTTCTCAATTAGAGGTTTATAATTTAGTTAATTTAAATCAGATTATTAATGGCTTAAACACCGAGGCTGACGTTTAAACAACTTAAATACGTAGCAGTTAGAGTTGAATGTCTATTCCAAATCAAACAGGATATAACAAAATGGTGATAAAATTAATTAATGCCGAAGTTGTAAGCCCCAATGGTTTTCCATTTCCGCCAATCCTAACCTTAACTTTAATCTGAATTCCATCTCCTCTGACACAGATTAACCTTTTAAGTCACAGATTACGCATTTATGTTTTCCATGTGAATCTCCTAAACAGAATTGTATCCCTTGTTTTTTTTACTTTCTTTCCTGCTACTTAATAAAACATAAGTTAATAAATAAAAATAAGTTGATTTATTTCTGAAAAATATTTGAATTATTTGAAAACTGGAGATTGACTGTTCAACAATGTATTAAAATCTATTCGCCTATTCGTGTATTAAAAAAAATTACATTACTTTTCTAGGCCGCTGAGAGAATTCACCTATTTTAGTTTGTTATATTGTTTAGGTGTTGTATTTATTAATTGTTTTTTCAAACTATGTTTAGGGTTAACGTCAATTTAGACCTACGTAAAAAATTCCCGATCGTCAACAAGAACTGTAATGGATACTTTATCTGTCCCTACTTCCTGTGAAATTTTATAAAGTGTTGTCTAAGTACAATATATAGCGTCGCCGTGAGGTTTTTATAAGTGTATTCAAAAACAAACACGTCTATACCATGAATGAGCCGGACGCTGCAAAGGATTCTACTTGCTCAACAAGAATCAATTGGCAACGACCATGTCACCAATTTCCTACTTTCCAAGAGGACCACTGCTACCCTTTCGCAGTGACTAGAAAATCCGTCGTATTTCATTATTGAGGGAAGAAAACATTTATTGATAAAGTATTGACGAAATTATTGACAAAAGTAATGTAAACTGATAGTGAAATTTTTGTCTCTATTAGCAATAGCTTCAGTAAAAGCTTGTTTGTTTGCTCAAATTCACGGTAATTACACAAATGGTATTCAATAGTTAATGTTGTACAAACGTAAATATTGTTTGTTTAATACATTTAACCAATACAAATATCTTTAAATTAACAGCATAAATGGAGTAAAGTGAAATCTTATAAAAATCAAATTATGTAGCTGGATGGCGAAACTTATGGTCTTCTTCAGGGTCAAAAACTCTTAATTTCTAATTAAATTTAAAATTTCATTACTAAATGATAAATATGTAATTTAGTGAAAACAAAACATTAAATTTGAAATTTCCAAATTTTTAAAAACAAACTTCTAAAAACATTTCCTCTAAATTTTATTAAAAATATAAATTTTATATGTATTTAATAGTGTGTTAATATTTTTGTTTTTTACACATTTATATAAATAGAGAGAGAGAGAGAGAGAGAAGGAGAGAGAGAGAGAATATGAAAACTATTCCCAACATAAGTTTATTAAAACATCAAGTAAAATTTATTAATAATTATAGAATTTATAATAAACATAATATGATGTTGACATAATGTATACTGAATACGAATTTCAATTAAAATAACTTTATCCCTCATGTTTTTATGTATAAATTATGAAATATTTTCGTTCCTTAGAGTATTAGGTTAATTTTACAAACAATTTTTTGAAATGGTAGAGGAAGAATTGGTGATTCTTTTTGTATATTTTTTTAAAAATTTCTTATTTAAACAGAAGGTTAGAAATCTCTGTATTTTATTTTAAAATTCGTTTTATTAATTCAATAGTAATGAACGTTTCATATTTCCCTTTAGCCATTATTTTTATTTATTGAAATAAATAACCAATATTTCACAGTTTTATTGCTTAAATAGTTTTTAAGCATAACATATCCAACTTGCCCTTGACAAAAGGCCAAGTTCTCTTGACCCTGACAAACTCTTCAGTTCAGTTCTGTTGCCGGTATTTCAAAATTGAAATCAAGTCTGATGGTTAATCCAGCAGTAGGTTTTATTCGTAAGGGGAGGTGCTAACACGCTAATATGGGTTAGGCTTCAGGGCAGAACTATTACAATGCGATTATGGGACGAAGGGGGGAGTTGTATAGGTCACTAGGTGTTTTTATACATGGTATAATATTTTTTTTCACCAAACAAAGCAGATTTATCGGAATCGGGGTAAATTTGAATACTGAACTGCTTCTTTTCACACTGAATCAAAGTCCGTATGAAACAAAATATGTGTTTTGTATGCCCACTCAGTAGCGTTTGAGTGTCTAGCATATACTTAGTTATAATTAATTAATACTTCAATATTACTGCATTTCGTAGAAGTTAGCACCTTATGTCACACAGCCTCGTAGGAGTACTAAATAGCTAAGTTATTCACCAGAGTTTAGATGTCCCCCTTCAAAAGGAACTTTGACGAACAACTCTCCTCGGACTGGCCGTTGTGCATGCTTGCAATATGTATTATATATATATATATATATATATATATATATATATATATATATATATTATGCCCGAGAATGTGTTCACGGCCAGCCATTGAAAGTTAGCTCGCATAAATACCAAGCAAGATTCTTGTTTAAGTACATAAGTGAAAGTGATAAGTGTATACAAGAAAACAGTGTTGCATAGCTACAAATATATATATATATATATATATATATATATATATATATATATATATATATTTATTTATTTATTTAAAAGATTTATCTTTGAGGGGTCGTCTTTAGTGAAAAAGGTGTTAACTTCGAGTAGTTGGACTCCTTGGGGCAAGTCGGATCGATCAGAAAGGTTCCCGCAGTTACCAACTAACACGCTTTTTCTTACTGCTACATTACGACACTCTCTCTTCGACTTCTCTTATCCGGCTTTACTTACATTCAAACAATAAAAGGGGGTGGAAAAATCAGGTTTGTGGTAATCAGCTGTTTATGAACGGGCACTGCTGTGTGCTGCCTTCGGGTGGCAATAATTAAAACTAATAACTATTTTGCCTTGTTTATCGGCTGTTTGCTGCTACAAAACAAAATGTTTACACTTACAAAAAAATCTTGTGGATCCTTGAAATAAGGGCTTAATATAAAATTTAATTAAATTGTTACGAAGCTATAAAATCGCCCGAAATTCCTAAAACGTTTCCAATTTTCTTCACATAGAAGCCATACGATTTATTTTCTCGCATCAACTCATCCCCGGTTTCTTCAACGTCATAACTAACAGCCAACAATTATTCACCATCTTACAGCTTTTATCATTGGCGGACTGAAGGATATTCAGAAGTCTACTTCCCATCAAATCTAAAATAAGGCACAATAAGGAGGATTCGACTGATTCAAAAGCTGGAACTTACTTTGAACTAGTTGAGTGGTGAGGCATTCGGACTGGCTGTTCTGATTTGAATGTTCCTAAGAGCTAAAACATTGCCAAAAGAACAATTAAGTTTCTAAATCTTTTTAAGAATTATGAGGCGTAGAAAAGTTTTTATTATTAGTAGTATTATTATTTAGTATTGTTAGAAACTTACTATAGAGTTGTAATAATAACTGAAACTTTATTCTTCCAATTCCATTTTCTTACAGAATAAATTTTAATTTCTGTAGTATAATTTAAATAGTTTTCTAACTAAAGTAAAAATTAATGGACTTTGCATTATTCAAAAAAAATCGTTTGTTTTTAAGAATAAAAATATTTAGATCATCTGTGACTTATAATTATTACACGTTTAAAATTTTCTACGTTTACGGGTATTTTAAGGTTGTTAGCAATGCAGCCATGACGTTACTTTTCCTAATTATATGCCGTTGACACATAAAGCCAAAATTGGCTTGCCACTCAAATTTGTTTATGTTCTTGTCTAGCAACTCTATTATAGTGACCTGCTTTTGATTTCTCTATTAAATCATCATAAGTTTAAAAATCTATTCAATATAAGCTTGATACAGATAGAGTTACAGGTAGATACGTTGTACAGGATATTTCATGCTGATACAACTTACATTTAGTTAGTCATGAGAAAGGTTTATGAAAATTATTTATAAAAATCTTTAGAGGCAAACCGTATATCTTAAGCAAAATTAACTATAAAGCGTTCGTTAAAAAAAAGGCTTTTTAAAGCAGTAAATAAATATTCTTTCTGCGTCCTTCTTTCCCTGTTATTCGTGAAATTTCTCATCGTAGGCCTACAACTGGATTCATGATCTTCCTGGAACTAGTGGATATTATGATATTCATATAATGGAACAATAAAAACATTCATAATATGAAAGAAGGTAATGTTCTGCATTAAGGCTTAGGCATTATTAAAAGCTGATTCAATTATTCAGTTACATGGAAGGCTGTTTAAAAATAAATTTCCCTAATTTGAAAATATTCCTTTTTAAGATACATTAATGTTCCAATTTATGAAAACATGTGTATTATATTCATTAAATTAATATCAAAACGCGAAACATTTCTCATGGTAAAAGTTTAATTTCACTTCTTTGTAAGTTACAACTGGCATGTCAATAAAAAATTCGTTGACTACACAATTCCTTTTTAAATTAACTTCACTTCTACAGCAATACAAAAAGATGTGTACCGTGTGTGCAAATCTTGTGTAGAAATCCTTTCAGGTTTACAGCTGGATCTGATCTTTGCAGATGATTTCCCCAGACGCTATTCTCCATCATCTTTGGAAATACTATATTTATTTTGCGTTTGTATTATAAAAAGTTCTGTTATTTTTTTCCAACGTTTATTTAATGGAGGTAAATTGTTCAGGTTTAGAAACGTTGAAACCTTGTTCCATGTAGCTATATCCCTAAATAAGATTTTTTATTTATATAATATATTTTACAACAAATGGTCAATGAAATAAATCTGATAAGGCCTATGAAAACAATTTGGTTAAAGAAAACATAAAACATAATTAAAATCCGAATGAAGCTAGTGTCGATCGTAATAAATAAAGAAATACTTTAAACTAGATTACAATAATATTATATATGTTTCGCAGCTGGACTAGTTTTACTAATTGAACAATTTTCCTTTATTTGATCACCTTTATTTTAAGATTTACTCTAATGTATATTTGATGTTACAAATGCCACTCTGATGTGGTGCATTTAGCAGTTGTTTCAATGCCATTATCTATGATAGGAGAATGCCGTTCAAAGTAAAGGAACATTTTATATACATTACTGTAATTCAATATGCCAACCCCGATTGCTTTTACGAGTCACGGCTTGAAAGCAGTAGGTCTGTAGGCGGCAGTAACCGAAGGGCGCATAGATTAAATCAGCACTATTTTCTTTGACGTAAGATCTATAAGAAACTTGTTTGATGAAATCTATAAAAAGGTATTCATCAACTTTAAAATTAAAGAATTGTTTTCTTAAAAGCGTTAGGAATTATTATTTTTTTTATTTATTCAAACACAAAATTTATTTTTATTTAGGGAAAAGGATTATTTATTTCTTTTTTAAATTGACAAAATCTATTTGAGGTAACGGTAGCCAGATGTTATTTTGTTAATCCATTTATTTTTACTTGATTTTGTCTATTTTAGAAATTTTATAACCTGATTACATTGTTAATTTTTCATTTTATGAAAATTTCAGACAAACTCCTATCCTAAATTTTATTTTAATTTTAAATCGGATTTCCTTTACTTTAAGTTATCCAAACTCACGTATCTATTTTTCAGCGACCTTCAAAATGATAATGCCTCAAAATCTTTCCTTTTTTCACACATGAATACAATCCTACATAACCATTGGTTGAAATCGGATGTTTTACACATGTATTTTGCTCTAATCAAGTACGTCAATAAAAAAGCTAAAATATTTCGATAATTTTTTTTATTTTCTAAATCAGTTAAAGTAATATAACATATCATTTTATCAATGTATTAGTGAAGAATATATTTTCCTCGCTATATTGTAATTTCGTTTAATAGACATGTATATTGTCAATTATATATTTCTCTAATATATATTTATTAATATATTTATTTACTTAAATTATATATTCTAAATGTATGTTTTAATTTATATATTTTATTATATATATATATATATATATTAAATTAATAAAAATCACCATAAATGTTATCAATGATTTCAGTTTAATTAAATTGTGTTCGGAATGTTAGACCCTACAGACCATTATTTCATGGTTCTTTTTAAATCTTCCCTTTAGAAAACCTTTCACAAGTTCAGAGTTAATGAGACGTTAATTTAGTTCAATTTTTAAGACTATAGCTGCAGGAAAACGGAAGTGCTGCTAGCATTTTATTTCCTTAGCATAGGTCGCAGAGATTTACACAGACTTAACCTATATTCAAGTGAAAATATTCCAGTGTCATTGTATTTGCGTATTTACAGCCTTAAGACTAAAAGTATTGTTTAGTTTCCTCATCAGAATAATACGTTTGTAATGACAAGAGTATAATATTGCTGTAGATCTATTTAAATCAGCTGTTATACTCACAGAACATCGTAAAACTGTAACAGCTGTTTGAAGCATAGATACATCAGCGTTTAAATAACCTTAAACGCAAATACGAGTATAACGTTTCTGTATAATACGCTGAAAGGCTACAATTGCCTCAATCCAAAGCTTCACGCCTGTCAGCACATATATGAAAAATAAATTAAAACCCTTCTATACGTCCAATATTCATGAACCAAAGATCTTTTAGTAAAATAACTGAATAATAGATTGCAGTCAAAACAAACGAAACTCATTTCGAGTAAAACAATAAATACTGAAAATTAATTATAATTAGATTGGATAAACGAAATACTTGATTAAAATTTTAGTAAACTTTAACAATATGAGCTACCGACGCGATGTCTAAAGATGCCTAGAATTATTAAGTGTACTGTTTTTTTTTTTAATAAGTTTCTTAAATCTCCCCAAGATGTATTAAGTCTAGTCCCGACCAAATAGGCAGTGCATACCTTGACTAAATAGGTACGTGCAAGATATTTCGAGGAAAGGAGTTTCATACTTCAGACCAAATTATGTTTTGTCGGGGAATTTTTTGGAAAAAAATAAGAAAAGGATCATATAATTATTTATCAGGGACGCTTTGATAACGACAAAATATTTCGCCCAGATTTTAGCATTTATTTGGGGCTTTAATAAGGAAACTATATAGTGATTTACTATAATTTGTTTTAAATTGGGGGAATGAATAAAACGTTTTTTTGGTATTTCCAACTGTTTTTTTAAAAATGTGATGGAAAACGTAACAATTTAGTGCTGTTCTGGGCTGATGCGCATTTTGTGCGTTTGATGGTTGAACTAATTTCATTATTTTTCTCTCAAAACGTAATTATTGGGTTTTGTGTTATATTTTTTCTGTAGTATTAGAACTAATCACCATACAAACTTTAACGGATTCATTAATAAAGCATATTTCATTAGTATTAATTAATATTTTTAATTTCTTAATTTACTCAACAACTAATTGCTCTATTGACGAGGCACTTTTAACGAAGAGAATTTTGAAGGACATTTTAATGTTCTTCTCCTTTAAACAGAATACTAATTCATTCCATACTTTTTATACTCCACAATCACTTTAAATTTTCGGGCTTGTCTTTCTATATACTTCACTACTATTTTTCATATGCTTATCAAAACACTTATTTGGTATATTCATATTTATTATTACTATAGACGTGTGTTTTGAATTCATTATTGGTTTTAAAACAGTCTTTATTATTGGTAATGGAGCCCTATATATTTTTTGAAGTGACTATTTCTTATGGCAACCGGACTATGTATGTCTTGTACAGAGAATAGTTGCTTGTAGTCTCAGCTTAAATTGATAACATATGATTTCATGCAACAGCTGGTTTTATATTTTACGTCGTAAATTAGCTCTTTTAACGCGTAGAAGATGTTACTTTATTATAGATTGATTTTAAATGATACCATTAAATATGTTTCATCATTTAATAAATATATTGATTCGTTTGTATTTCCATAACTCGCAATATAAGTAATTAAAAATAATAATAATTACCGAATATTTTTTTCTATTTTTTAAATGAAAACTTTCCTAGGCTCGTGTTATACTTTTTAATAAATTTGTATAGTAAAATTTCTATTCAGTAAATTTGTCAACATCTAATAAAGGTTTTGTATTATAATATTTATTGTTACCTACATTTTTTAAAAGACTTGTTCACTTCAGCTCACCTGTTCCACCAACTAATTTTTGAAGTGTGGCCTATGTTATGCACAAGTCGGATTTCCAAAATAAAGTAAAAAAATATACATTTAGTCTAAATAATTTGGTTGCCTTATAATATTTTTTTTAAATTCAACTTTCTCCCTCTATTTGGTATAGACTTTATTAATCAGGAACGCCTTAGGAAATAGTATTTTCTGTCGGTCAATTCCACGACTGTATATTAAAATGATTTAAAAACCGTTTCATATAAATAATTGTTAAATTTTTCTGTAAAATGTATGTTATACAGTTAGTTTTGATTTCAAGTAAGCATTTTTTTAATTAGTTTTCGTATATTTCCATCTCACCAACATCTTTACAAAATCTATAGACTAGTATTCATGTGATGATGAATATATTTAGACACGAACTATAAAACCTTTATGGATCGGATTATTTGAACATGTAAAACTTGCATTATATGTTACAATGTTTTTAGGATGTATCAAATTCTTAAGTTTCAACTTCCTGGCAGCCTGAATGGGTACTTTAAACATTATGTTGACAACTTTCTAATACATTGTCAACGACTAATTCAAACTCAGTAAATCCACAACAATACAATTAAAACAACAAACCCAAGGTAAACGGGAATTAATTACTGCCTAAGAAGTAACTGCAGTTGCAGAGACATCCAGTATTAAAACAACAAATTAATTATTCTACTCCGTTAAACCTTCGTTCTGGATGCATACATTTGTAAAGAAATTGATCTTTTAGTTCTGTCTCGACTTGAAATTACTTCAAGATTAATATACATGAAGTTAACTAGAACGACTTTGCTTGCAAGGTGTTGATTTTTTTATATTCCACTTTTTTAATACTTGATGTTTTTAGTCTTCAGAGGGATAAACGAATAGAAGGTTAATTCTTACATTTAAAATAAAGAAGTAATTTTTCGTTTATCTTTTCTCAATCTGCTCGCTACTCATACAATCTGCTTTGTATCTGTTGCTTAACTTCCTATTAGCTTGTTGCTTAGAACATGTGACGTCATTCATGTCCTCCACCTTGCGTTACTATTGATATCTTATCGATATTTTACTATTGAAAAGAATGCTTGCCAATTGCAGAGATAAAGTTGTTTTTCTGAAACCGAAAACCGGTTTAAAATAGTTTATTTTTGCATACGTTTAAATTCCTAATTTTTCAAAACATATTTTGAGAGAAATCACGAGAAACCCAAGTCTCTCATGAGAAATCACGCTATACAAATTCTAGAGTTTAGTTACTTGGACTTCTCTGTTACTTAAATTTATTTAAAGCAGCAGTTTAAAGTACAGGCAGTCTGTAGATGACAAACCTGAGTGGATACCCAAAACATGTGTCTACTCCTGGAAGGTTAGGTAATAGTATTCTTTTAACAGACACGTTTAGGCGTCTATTTAGACGTAGGGGGTCTATTTAAGGTTGGTAAAAACCAAATTTCCCTACAAAAAAGGGAGATTTCCCTAAACCTTTCTGTAGGAAATTTTTGTTTTTGCCGACCTATACGTGACATTTTATTTTTACACCAATTGTAGTGTGGATTGAGCGCAGGTAATTTCCGTTTGTCTAGTAGATCCAGGCTATTTAGAGGAGTTTTTAAAAATCGCAAACACTTGCTTGTTTTCGTTTTTTATTTATCTATTTTTATAAAGGTTTTTACAAAACGTTAAACTAAACAATTGAGGCCATGTAAGTCTTGTAGATCTCCATCCTGACGAATCGTGGGAAACTATGTAAAATTCTCTGGCAGTCATCCCATCCAAATCCATGTTGGCCAAAATAGTTATGTACCCTCTAGAAACATTATCTCCAGCTTGGGCGTTTCCTCCTTCTTTGTAAGGCCAATCTCTGAGTGCCGAAATTGTGTCGATATTCTTAGCAAAGCAAGCTTTATCGTTTTTCTTCTTTGAACTCGGAACACTTTTAAGATGAGGAACATGCTTGAGATCTTTTCAAAAACGCTTTTAGTACTGCGTAGATATATGAAAGTGTGTGCATTGTTAATAGTTGTATTCTCAGTATAGCTTAGGCCTAGTAATAGACAATCCTATCGCCGATCTTTATACCATTCTGTAATTTGTTTGATGTAACTAAGGAAACGTAAAGAAACACATTTAAGTTGCAAACGAACAAGGGGAAGAACAACATACGCTCCTAACGCAATTACTTACATTACTCCCGAGTGAGTAACCTCTCCGAAGCCAACAGCTCGTAAAACCAAAAAACACAGTTGAAACAGTTTACTACGAAAAATATTTCTTTGGCTGAAGTACGTCTTAACGTAAAAAAAATTAAAAGCTACGAAATGACAAAGAAATGTTCTTAGGTTACGCCCTTACGGCACCAGGATCAATTCCCAAAGCCTCGAATAGAGAGTAAGTCATTCCAATACCAAAACAAGGTCAAAAGTTACTAAAACCGATGGAGGTAGAGAGCTTTATGAATACCTAATTAAATGTTTTATTGTGAGAATGATAACGGCTTGTGAATAATGATTGGGCCTTGCAACTATTATTAAAATAGCAGCAACAGAAATAAAAATAATTGAGAAACCCTGTGACTGGAATATAAACCAACACACTAATTTAAATTTAGAGCAGGTCTGACGTTAACATATTACGGTTTTTCGTGACTTTCGTGTAAGGTTCTTTACATTCATTGAAAAATTACATCTACGTGTTTTGTCGTTAATTTCGTGCAAATAAATCAATAAAGACGTGACCTTGAAACAGTCTGCTCAAACACACACACACAAACACAAACGCACACACACACAAACACACACTTTAGTCATTAGAATTTATAGACTTACTTACAAAATATGTTGCTCTGATAACATATTCTGATTCCTTCACGCGCTAATGGATACTAAGAGGAGCAAGAGTAGGTGTGTGTGTGTGTGTGTGTGTGTGTGTGTGTGTGTGTGTGTGTGTGTGTGTGTGTGTGTGTGTGTGTGTGTGTGTGTGTGTGTGTGTGTGTGTGTGTGTGTGTGTGTGTGTGTGTGTGTGTGTGTGTGTGTGTGGGTGTGTGGGTGTGTGTGTGTGTGTGTGTGTGTGTGTGTGTGTGTGTGTGTGTGTGTGTGTGTGTGTGTGTGTGTGTGTGTGTGTGTGTGTGTGTGTGTGTGTGTGTGTGTGTGTGTGTTGCAACGTCCTCCCCTTGCTCCTGCTTCTTCATTTCGGTGTTGTTGCAGAATTTATTAATTTATTATCTATTTATATATGTGCTGCTCACACCGTTTTGTGTATAGTGTTAAGATCCCTAAATTTTGTCTTGTGTTCCCGCGTAATGTACTACGCCCAAATGTAAGCCTATTCCTGCTGACTTCTACCTTAACGTTTGTATGACCTCCCCTAAGATGGTTGGCAGGTTTGTTGGGTCTGTATTTAGTCACACATGTCAGTAAAATAGTCAGCTGTAAAGAAACAACATTTATATGAACACACAAAATTTTCATAGAATTTTACCACTTCATGAGATCTGCAGGTACAGCAAGGGGACGTGCAAAATATGATCATGTTTAAGATACCTTTTTTAAAAGGCTCCTGTGTTCTTTAAACATGATCTGCCAGTAGACATCGTCTCTGGGCTTCAATACAAAAAACCAACTAATTTTTAGAATAGCTCAATAAAATTGTTCTCAGGAGAGAATTCGTTTGAAGAAACATTAGGTTCTTATTTTTATATATATTTATTAATTAATGAAATTTAATTAAAACTGTACTTTGATTTTATAACCATTATTTATCAGTTGGAAAAAACTAAAAGTTTTTATTGGTTGTTCAACACAGGATAAATTCAAATACTGTAAGTTTTTATAATGCATTTAATTACTGATTTTAAACTAAAATAATTATTTTTTTTCACATAAAATACATTTAACTCTCTCTTTATCTTCACAAATTATTAATTAAAAGTTCGTTATTTTTCACATATTTAAATCCTACATTTCATATATAATTCATTAATTACATTTACACATTTTTAAACAAAATTATTTCCAAATTTAACATAATAATAAATTTTATCTTCTCATTTCAAGATTGAATTGGTAAATTCGCATTTTATTATAAATAATTTTAAAATTTATATGATTCAATAAATCTGATCTTCTAGGAAATGATTGGCTTATGGCCAAAGCCACTTTGTAATTTGAATGAAGTCATTGTTTAAGTTTAATTGGTAATTTGAATTTAATAAATTTAACTGACTAAATTTGACGTTAATTTGTATATAATAGAGAAAATGACTTGCCAAGGATTTCCCTGCCGGTCATAGATTCCGCTCGTCTGCATTTCCCTGGTCCCTGGACATCGGAAGTTGCCATCCCTGGTCAGTCGATGGAAGCCTTTCTCCATCTCCGCGTCCTGGAGGCTGAATCTGGAGCCCTCGTCCATGGATGGAAGTAGACGCAGAAACGTGGCTATTTTGGACCCATCTGGCCTTATGGTGGTTGTCCTAGGCGCTGACCCACATTACAACCGTTAGCACCTCGTATTAAAAAATGTTTATAGACTGCCTTACAGGTCCCTAAGTTCCTGTATTTATTGCGGCTATGTAACCCTTCCCCTCTGCTCTAAGCTCGTCGCTATCTCCGTGTTTGTTTCTTGTACGGGCGGGTTCGACAACGTATTAGTTTTAACCTGCATAATTTTTTTATCTATTTTAGAACACTGAAAAATGTCTGCGTCTATAAATTATTTTAAAATGGTTGTAACTTTTTTGTTATTTAAGTTTTTTAAATTCTGTTTTCATTATTGTTTATTATGGGTTTTTCTGGTCATTTCAAAATGTCGATGATAGTGATACGTTTCCTAGTTCTCAAGTTATCATTTTTTGGCACTTAGAAAATTTTCACTTCACTCTCGTTTGTCAAATTTAGTTAGTTATTACAGTTTCATGCTATCATAATTTTTAATTTGTTTTAATAATACTTATTCAAAATTTTACTGACTTCTTGACTCTTTAATATGTTTATTATACCATAAATTAAAACCTTATTATTTAAATATTAAAATTGTTATTTAAAAAATAGGAAATTACTAATTTCTTAATTGAAACGTTGATTCAGACCGTTTCAGTGTGTGTGTGTGTGTGTGTGTGTGAGTGTGTGTGTGTGTGGTTTAAGTTTTAGCTTTATAAGAAAGACAAACTTTTCACAAAACATACAAGGTATGCAAAATAGTTATTTCGATTCATTTGGCCTAAAACAAGTGGTAATACATGATTTCATAAAACAGCTGATTTTAAGTTATGTAATTCAGCTGCTTTAACGCATAGGTTATGTTACTTTATTTATATTATTGGTAATTATTTATTAAAAAGTAACTAAAATTTAATTTTCTTTGTTGACCTACTTATTACTTTTGTTTAACAGTTTACTATTGTCTATTAATTTCTTACGTATTTTGTCCTTTTTCTTCAAAGGTAAAATCAAATCACGTGATTAGCTTTCTCATAAAAAAAGCTGACCATCGTGAATAGTGCTTTTACGCTTAACACTAAGAGATAGATGTACCACAAGTGAAAAAGCGATGCTCGTTTCTGCAAATAGCGTTTTATATATAAATGCTAAACATGTTTTATATGTGACACAACCTTATTGTGTAAATAGACATCCTAGTGATTTTAAACTAGACTCTCCTAGTAATACTTGGGTTCTGAGAAGCGATACACGAGTTTCGAGACACCTCGGTACTGATGCAACATAATGGTAATAGCAGCCATTAAGGCAACTAAGTTTATTTATCGTTATTCATAATATTAATTAAATTTTACAACTTAGCTACCGGGGGTGGAACGTACGTACTGTGTTAAGGGCAGGACTGTCAGGCCTAAGAACCAATAGGCCTGTATGAGTAATTTTATCCCTGTAACAAGATATCTACGTAATTGGTGATGAAAATACAAAGCCGTTGTTTATTGGATGAAATGAAATATAAGTAACTTTTGTGGAGTCAAACTTTGTTATGTTACTTTGTAAGTTGCGAGTCAAAGTTTTGTTATGGTCATTGACGGGGGTTGCGCCAAAACATTGGTCTCAAATGTATGGTAATACTTTGTCAAAATAAGTGTTATTAGGGTAAAGGAGGCTAGATTTTTTTGAGTTATCAGAATAAACCTGACGAGTAGAGTGGTCGCAGCATTCTAAACTGCTGATAACTAAAGGACGATCAGGTGCAACGCCGACGGCTATGGACTAGCCACGGTAAAATCCTAGGATCTGGAGAACTTATCCCCGCTCATCCAAAGCCACGTCACGTTCGTCTTCTTCGATAATTGTATAACTAGAAATGTGCCTTTATGAATAGTGCCAACTTGGCAACTACTTTCATTGTGTAAATTAATTAAAGAAATGTTGGCATAATAAACTAAGGAACGAGTAAAACTTTAATTATTAATTCCCGTTACCTTAGGAACGACCTGAACACAAATCTAGGGCAATTAGTAATTAAAAATTACTTTAGAATATTAAGTTAGGTTGTTCCTTTAAACTAACATAATGAAGTAAAAAATTTGATCTTGCTTTATTCTTTTATTACATTGTCTTGTCAATTAACTAAAGCAAAGTGAAGGATTTTGCTCTATTGTCAGTTGTATTTGAGCTTCCCTTCATCATTTCAACTCCAGAAAGATTTAGTGGAATTAATACGGCAAAAACATTCATCATGCTAATGGAAATTTATATTTAAATAAATACACTTTACATTAATATCTGAACAAATTTGAGACTACTTGTTATTTATTCAAATTTATATAATCTTGTCATTGGAGCAAAATAATATTACTGTATTAATCTATAAATAAACAAATATATACACAAAAAAATAAACAAACATATATAAATAACAAATTTATTTTATATATTATTTATTAGATAATTAGTTTGGACAATAAATACTTATTTCTTGGATAAATATAATACCAAATGCTTATTATATTTTGTGTGTGTGTGTGTGTGTGTGTGTGTGTGTGTGTGTGTGTGTGTGTGTTGCAACGTCCCCTCCACCTTACTTTACTTTGTTTCTATTTGTATTTTTGATATCCAATCTGCAGAATACCAAAATTTTGGTGTTTACAAAACTTATTTATAAACAAACCAAACATCTGCCAATCACCCCGCTTGTTAAACCGTGTTAAACTCCCTGAGTTACGTGTATATTTCCCGCTCGTAGGGCCAGGCCCAAAACAAGCCTATTCCCGCTGACTACAATTTAAAACAAGTATAAACTCTCCCAAATTGGTTTATCAATTGTGAATGGTCTAGATATAGTCACACATGTCATTTCAATAGTCAGCTGGAAAGAAACACATTTAAAATAATACACAAAAATATTCACAGAGTCTTACCACCTGATGATGATCTGCAGAGACAGCAAGGGAACGTGCAAAATATGATCGTGTTTAAGTTACCTATTTTAAAAGGCTCCTGTGTCCTTTTAAACACAATCTGCCAGTAGATAAATCTCTGGACTTTTATACAAAAAACCAACTAATCTTTAGGCTAGCTCATGAAGTTAGTTGAGAGAAACTCTTTAAAAACATTAGGCTTTAACTATTATCATTTAATGAAATTTAATTAAATTTGTTTACTGATTTAATAATCATTTTCATATTAGTTGGAAAAAGCTAAACAGTTTTTATTGATTATTCGACACAGGATGAAATGCAAATACTGTTGATTTTTATAACATATTTAATTCTATTTATTTAAATAAAAAAGAAAATTTATCCTTTTAAATACAACACAATTATATTAACAAAACAATTCACTAAGTAACTTGTTGTTTCTTATGCTTTAAAAACTTATAATTTGCATATAGAACAATTACATTGACATAAACATAAAATTATTTTCCAAATTACACATAATAAAAATTTATCTTCTATATTGAATTGGTAAATTCGTATTTTATGACATTTAATTTTTAAATTTATAATATTCGAAAAATTCTCATTTCCTTTAAAATAAATGGATTATGGCCAAAAACCCTTTGTAAGTTTAATATTCATCATTTGAAATATTCTGATCACATAAATTCATTTCATTTAGCATACAATTTATTAAAATTTTATAAAGAGTGAAGTCATTGTTTAAGCTTGAATATTTGTTTGATTTTAATAAAATTAACTAACTAAATTTGACGTGATTGGTATCGAATAAAGAAAATGACTTGCCAAAGATGTTCCTGCCGGTCCTGGAGTCCCTCGTCTGGATTCCCTGGTCCTTGGACATCGGAAGTCGCCATCCTTCGTTCGTCGGCGGTAGTTTTCCTCTATTCCCGCGTCCTGGAGGCTGAGTCTGGAGCCTTCATCCCTTGGTAGTCCTGGACGTCGAAAGCGTTGAGGTTTGGTCCATCTGGCCTGGTGACGGTCCTACTCGCGGTCCAGCATAGCGTCCCGCGGCACCTCGTATTCAAATTTATTTCAGACTGTCACTAAAGTCTTAGAGACCTAGTATATATAGCGGTGAATTTAACCTACCTCACCCCGCCTGCAATACTTGCTATCTTTTGATTTATTCCTTGTACAGGCAAGTCGGGCAACGAATCTGTTTTAGCTTGCAGAGTTTGATTATTATTTTTGGAACACTGAAAAATGTCTATTTTATTAAAACTGCTGTAACTTTTTTGTTTTTTAAGTTTTTCAAATTTTGTTTTCTCTAATGTTCATTCTGGCTTATTCTGGTTCTTTTAAAATGTCGATGAAAGTTCTACGTGGTTTGGTTCTTAAGATAGCTTGTTTAAGCACTTAGAAAGTTTTCGCCTCACTCCCGATGCTCAAATTTAGTTAGTTATTACAAATTTATTCTTTAATATTTTTTAATTTAGCTTAATTATTCTATTTAAGGTTTTATTTAATTTTTCACTCTTTATTATTTGTATAACTCCCAACTTGATTAATTTAAAAATCAACTTTATTTCTTAAAACCAGGAAATTATTTATTTCCTATTTGTCACGGTGTCCCAGACCGTTACAGTGTGTGTGTGTGTGAAAAAGAGAAATACAAATACAAGAACAATTTATTTAATTATACAATTCAAAACTTTTCGTCGGCAAATGTTGGTACTGTTTAACGACGAAAAGCTTTGAGTTGTATAATTCAATATATTATTCTTGTATTTATATTGCTTTTGTTTTTCCATTGTTACACAAGAATACATGTTTTGTTATGTATATATATATATATATATATATATATATATATATATATATATATATATATATACAGTAAACTCCCGATCATCCGTGGAATAGGGTGGCCCAGCAACGCCGGATAACGAATTCCCCGGATAATCCGCTATGAACAAAGAATACGCAAAACGATCTATAATCGATTATTATACCATAAGCTACACTAATAATGACCCCGGTTAATACAATTCACAAATAATCTTCAGAGGACAAAATAAATACGGAAAATAATTTAAAATGTCGATGTATTTGACGGATTATAACATGTACATTTATATGTCTACCTATTTACAATACGTACATAAGTATATGTCAAAAGTAAGTATGTATGTACATATGTAATTTCCTTTACACATAATACTTTCACTTTTTAACAAAAAAATCTGTCACTTTCGTCTATTTTTTGTGAGCATTGATTTAGCTTTAATGTGCGATCTAAGTTCTTTAAGAACCATTTTGTCGCACAGTGAAGAGTCTTGCTCTAATTATTGTGTCCGTTGTTTTAATCTCAAAAATTTTATTTCTTCCATATACAGGTTTATTTGGGACATTAAAACAGTGTATTAGACATTAAAATGTTGTTTATCGGTTTACAACAAAATAAAAAGGAAATTTAAATAAAATATCAACCAATACAAATGATAAAATACTGCATGACAAATAAAATTCAATAAAAAAGACAGAGAAATAAAAAAAAAGCATAAAAAATTCAAACTACCTACTACTTATTTAAGTATAATAACCACTCAACGTTCAACTCGGAATGTTTGTTTCTACTTGTGTCACAAAGCCATAAAGATCGATAATGTATATGACAGACATTGAAAATGCGTATGTCACGTCCTAGACTATTTATAGCCGAGATTAGCTGACATTTGTTTACAATCTTATGATACGCATTAGGTTTTCGGGCGTCCAAGCATTTTGTCATTGTCTCTTATATACAGTAGTCTGTTCCCAACTCGAGTTGGTTCATTCAGTCTACCAGGACAGTTATCGTTTATTCTTGTGTTATTTGAGATAGCTTAGTTTATTTTTATGATCGTTGTTTTTACCGGATATTGTGCCGCGTTGAGTGGTAAAAAAAAACATTCCGCAAACCGGTTAATCCGCCCACGGATAATCGGGAGTTTGCTGTGTATATATATATATATATATATATATATATATATATATATATATATATATATATACAATACAAATATTTCATATATAAAATAAAATTATCATATATTATTGTCTATATATATATATATATATATATATATATATATATATATATATATATAATTAATTAATAAAAAAATTTCAAATACAATAATAATATTATTTTATATATGAAATATTTGTATTCATTAACTATATTACAAGAAAACATATCACTATATATATATATATATATATATATATATATATATATATATATATATATATATATATATTATATATATATATATATATATATATATATATATATATATATAATTGGCCTACTCCAAAAATGTAAACACAGAAGTAGCTTATTATCTTAAATAAAGTAATTTTTTATTTTGATTTATCAGCAAATACATTTATTCTAATTGGTTTACCCTTCTCAGGGCCTATTCCTTTTCCAACATCAGACTAATTTATTATCAAAATAATTTTGTTTCAAAAAATGTCTTAACTAATCATTTAGTTTGAATCTTAGTGTCCAACCATATTAGTTTAAATTCATACATTTTCTAAAAAGAAAACCAAACCTAATTAAGCTTCGCTTTGATTTTATTATCGAGTTTCTAGAAAGTGCAAAGTTTGAACTACCCTCGAGAAACACTGTGTTAAGTTATGGATTACTATAGGCAACTGCTTTAGTACGTTGAAAACAAACTTTGTTATAGCTTGTAGCAACTAGCAAAGGGAAACTATAAAGAAACGCCAGATTCCTGTTTGTTAATTATAATTAATATCGCAAGTTAGAAAGGCTTCAGGGACCTTGCACTTCCTTTATCGTCTAACTTTATGTTTAGAGCAAAATGTTCTGATAACTACATCAGACGTAATCTTTAGAAAAACTGTCTGCTGTGCACTAGTGAAGTTCCTAAAATCATAAGCCATCAGATGTTTTCAATCGGATTAACGGTCCAGTAAACAGATTCCTTTTTCTACTTCTTTAGTGTTCGTCCAGTCTGTTAAAATGATAATAATATTATTGTTATTATCATCATCATCATCATTATTATTAATCATTATCCTAAAAACGAAAAATGAGTTATATGCGGCACCTAATAAGAAGGAAAAAGTACACGTTTTTAGATTAATAGATCGCAGGGAGCAATGATGCCGCAACCCACGTATGCTAAATCCCTGCGATCCGCCTTTAACCACATTAATATCACCGTTTCACGCCAAACTACCGGGAAGTTGAAGAACGGAAGCGAAGAAAGGAAGTGGGCGAGCCTGGCAACTGACGCAATACCACGTAACATCGAAAGACACGTATCCGTGGCCCTTTTCCGCACTTTGACGGGGCACGACTACCTTCAAGCCCATCTACATAGAATCGGCCTAGCAGATGAAGACACCTGCCCCCTGTGCCAAGTAGGAAGAATGGATGGCGAACATCTCTTCCTATGTCCCCAACTACAGTCAACACCGCAGAATATAGTCAGTCTATATTGGGAGGCTCGACGTCGAATGGCAGAACAGCCACGGATGGGCGTTGGATAAAGTAAAGTAAGTAAGTAAGTAAGATTAATAGATCGGCAAAATACAGGGAATGGGATCGGTGGGAAGCAGAATGATTCCTGATTAAAATATATAAGGAAATGGTTTAGAATAACTTTAATGGACATAAAAGCAGTGACATCTAGGGTAAGTATGTCAATTAGATTTTCCACCTTGTAGAAAGACGGTGGGCTGGGAGAAGGTATGATTTTAAATAATCCATACCAGGATATTCTTTTTCACCAATTCTCTCCATTTCCACGACTTACAGAGCGATTCGACTTAGTTGTGCGGTAACACTAATTACATTCCGCTCAGGCTACGTTTTTGCGACCCTAACAAACTTTTCATTTCAGAATTTACGCGTACGTGTGACAGTTTCCATGCAACACTGCAATTAAACCCCAGTACAATCCTGCGGAACTTGTGCACACGTCAAACAAATAATGCACCAATAATCTTGATTTTCCCTACCATATAAAGCCACTCTTTTGTACTCACCATCATCCTTATCTCGTGCATTATAATAATACATTACCAGGCTACTATTATTGTACGTTCATGTTATCTTTCCATTATATTGTTCAGAGATGAATATAGACAAATACAGGATAAATTCTGCATTCGTCACGCAATACGATATTCGTCCCCTGTTGTATTCTCTAGTTTCAGTCGTAAACAAAAACGTAATGGAAAACTAAATAATTTTAAAATTGGTTCATGGCCTATTTTAAATCTAAGTGCTTTAAGCTTACACTTTGGAAGAAAGGCTGCTTCCGTTAAATTTCCGATGTTGAATCTAGATCTTTTTTATCAATCTTTTTGTACGGCTTGAAACAGTTAATATAAATCTATACATTAATCAGGTGTTTGAGATGAAAAGCTTTCTATTGCCTCTTTGTGTTACTTGCAACTTTCCATATGCAGCTTTGTGTTACTTGTAACTTCCCATATGCAGCTTTGTGTTACTTGCAACTTTCCATATGCAGCTTTGTGTTACTTGCAACTTTCCATATGCAGCTTTGTGTTACTTTTAACTTTCCATATATAGATTTTGGTTACTTGCAACTTCCCATATGCAGCTTTGTGTTACTTGCAACTTTCCATATGCAGCTTTGTGTTACTTTCAACTTTCCATATGCAGCTTTGTGTTACTTTTAACTTTCCATATATAGATTTTGGTTACTTGTAACTTTCCATTATTCAGCTTTGTATTACTTGCAACTTTCCATATGCAGCTTTGTGTTATTTGCATCTTTCCATAAGCAGCTTTGTGTTACTTACAACTTTCCTTATGCAGTTTTGTGTCACTTACAACTCTGTCCAACTGCATCTTTGTGTTACTTGCAACTTTCCATATGCAACTTTGTGTTACTAGCAGCTTCCCATATACAGCTTTGTGTTACTTGCAACTATCCATAATATGTTATACAGCTTTGTTACTTGTAGCTTCAAAGATAAGGCTCTGTATTACTTGCAACTTTCCATATACAGCTTTGTGTTGCTTACAACCTTCCTCGAGCAAATTTTGTGTTACTTGCAACTTCCCTCATGCAGTTTTGTGTTACTTGCAACTTTCCATATACAGCTTTGTGTTACTTACAACTTTTCTTATGCAGTTTTGTGTCACTTACAACTGTGTCCAACTGCATCTTTGTGTTACTTGCAACTTTCCATATGCAACTTTGTGTTACTAGCAGCATCCCATATACAGCTTTGTGTTACTTCCAACTATCCATAATACGTTATACAGCTTTGTTACTTGCAGCTTCAAAGATAAGGCTCTGTATTACTTGCAACTTTCCATATACAGCTTTGTGTTACTTGCAACTTGCCATATGCAACTTTTTGTTACTAGCAGCTTCCCATATACAGCTTTGTGTTACTTGCAACATTCTACATGCAGCTGTATTACTTGCAACATTCCACATGGAGCTTTGTGTTGCTTACAACTTTCCATGTGCCCCTTGTTATACTTGCAACTTCTCATATTCAGCTTGTGTTGTTGACAACTTGCCACATGCAGCATTGTATTACTTACAACTTCCCATATGCCCCTTGTGATACCTTCAACAAGCCATATGCAGCTTGTGTTACTTGCAACTTCCCACATTCACCCTTGTGTTACATGCAACTTCCCATATGACTCTTGTGATACTTGCAACCTTTCATATGTAGCTTTTGTTACTTGCAACTTTCCAAATTGGAGCTTTGTGTTACTTGCAACTTCCCATATGCCCCTTGTGATACTTGCAACCTTTTATTTGCAGCTTATGTTACTTGCAACTTCCCACATTCACCCTTGTGTTACTTTCAACTTCCCACATTCACCCTCGTGTTACTTTCAACTTCCCATATACACCCTCGTGTTACTTGCAACTTCCCACATTCACCTTTGTGTTACTTGCAACTTCCCACATTCACCCTTGTGTTATTTGCAACTTCCCACATTCACCCTTGTGTTACTTGCAACTTCCCACATTCACCTTTGTGTTACTTAAAACTTCTCACATTCACCCTTGTGTTACTTGCAACTTCCCACATTCACCCTTGTGTTACTTGCAACTTCCCACATTCACCCTTGTGTTACTTGCAACTTCCCACATACACCCTTGTGTTACTTGCAACTTCCCACATTCACCCTTGTGTTACTTGCAACTTAGCACATTCACTCCTGTATTACTTGCAACTTCCCACATTCACCCTTGTGTTACTTGCAACTACCCACATTCACCCTTGTGTTACTTGTAACTTCCAACATTCACCTTTGTGTTACTTGCAACTTCCCACATTCACCCTTGTGTTACTTGCAACTTCCCACATTCACCCTTGTGTTACTTGCAACTTCCCACATTCACCTTTGTGTTACTTGCAACTTCCCACATTCACCTTTGTGTTACTTGCAACTTCCCACATTCACCTTTGTGTTACTTGCAACTTCCCACATTCATCCTTGTGTTACTTGCAACTTCCCACATTCACCTTTGTGTTACTTGCAACTTCTCACATTCACCCTTGTGTTACTTGCAACTTCCCACATTCACATTTGTGTTACTTGCAACTTACCACATTCACCCTTGTGTTACTTGCAACTTCCCACGTTCACCCTTGTGTTACTTGCAACTTCCCACATTCACCCTTATGTTACTTGTAACTTCCAACATTCACCTTTGTGTTACTTGCAACTTCCCACATTCACCCTTGTGTTACTTGCAACTTCCCACATTCACCCTTGTGTTACTTGCAACTTGTCTCATTCACCTTTGTTTTACTTGCAACTTCCCACATTCACCTTTGTGTTACTTGCAACTTCCCACATTCACCCTTGTGTTACTTGCAACTTCCCACATTCACCCTTTTGTTACTTGCAACTTTCCACATTCACCTTTGTGTTACTTGCAACTACCCACATTCACCTTTGTGTTATTTGCAACTTCCCACATTCACCTTTGTGTTACTTTCAACTTCCCACATTCACCCTTGTGTTACTTGCAACTTCCCACATTCACCTTTGTGTTACTTGCAACTTCCCACATTCACCCATGTGTTACTTGCAACTTCCCACATTCACCTTTGTGTTACTTGCAACTTCCCACATTCACCTTTGTGTTACCCTCAACGTCCCACATTCAGCTACGTGTTACTTGCAACTTCCCACATTCACCTTTGTGTTATTGCAACTTTCCACATTCACCCTTGTGTTACTTGCAACTTCCCACATTCACCTTTGTGTTACTTGCAACTTCCCACATTCACCCTTGTGTTACTTGCAACTTCCCACATTCACCCTTGTGTTACTTGCAACTTCCCACATTCACCTTTGTGTTACTTGCAACTTCCCATATTCACCTTTGTGTTATTTGCAACTTCCCACATTCACCTTTGTGTTACTTGCAACTTCCCACATTCAAACTTGTGTTACTTGCAACTTCCCACATTCACCTTTGTGTTACTTGCAACTTCCCACATTCACCCTTGTGTTACTTGCAACTTCCCACATTCACCTTTGTGTTACTTGCAACTTCCCACATTCACCCATGTGTTACTTGCAACTTCCCACATTCACATTTGTGTTACTTGCAACTTCCCACATTCACCTTTGTGTTACTTGCAACTTCCCACATTCAGCTACGTGTTACTTGCAACTTCCCACATTCACCTTTGTGTTACTTGCAACTTCCCACATTCACCTTTGTGTTACTTGCAACTTCCCACATTCACCTTTGTGTTACTTGCAACTTCCCACATTCACCTTTGTGTTACTTGCATTTTCCCACATTCACCTTTGTGTTACTTGCAACTTCCCACATTCACCTTTGTGTTACTTGCAACTTCCCACATTCACCTTTGTGTTACTTGCAACTTCCCACATTCACCCTTGTGTTACTTGCAACTTCCCACATTCACCCTTGTGTTACTTGCAACTTCCCACATTCACCCTTGTGTTACTTGCAACTTCCCACATTAACCTTTGTGTTACTTGCAACTTCCCACATTCACCCTTGTGTTACTTGCAAATTCCCACATTCACCTTTGTGTTACTTGCAACTTCCCACATTCACCCTTGTGTTACTTGCAACTTCCCACATTCACCTTTGTGTTACTTGCAACTTCCCACATTCAGCTACCTGTTACTTGCAACTTCCCACATTCAGCTACCTGTTACTTGCAACTTCCCACATTCACTTTTGTGTTACTTGCAACTTCTCACATTCAGCTACCTGTTACTTGCAACTTCCCACATTCAGCTACCTGTACTTGCAACTTCCCACATTCAGAAACCTGTTACTTGCAACTTCCCACATTCAGCTACCTGTTACTAGCAACTTCCTACATTCAGCTACGTGTTGCTTGCAACTTCCCACATTCAGCTACGTGTTGCTTGCAATTTCCCACATTCAGCTACCTGTTACTTGCAACTTCCCACATTCAGCTACCTGTTGCTTGCAACTTCCCACATTCAGCTACCTGTTACTTGCAACTTCCCACATTCAGCTACCTGTTACTTGCAACTTCCCACATTCAGCTACCGGTTACTTGCAACTTCCCACATTCAGCTACCTGTTACTTGCAACTTCCCACATTCAGCTACCTGTTACTTGCAACTTCCCACATTCAGCTACCTGTTACTTGCAACTTTCCACATTCAGCTACCTGTTGCTTGCAACTTCCCACATTCAGCTACCTGTTACTTGCAACTTCCCACATTCAGCTACCTGTTACTTGCAACTTTCCACATTCAGCTACCTGTTGCTTGCAACTTCCCACATTCAGCTACCTGTTACTTGCAGCTTCCCACATTCAGCTACCTGTTACTTGCAACTTCCCACATTCAGCTAACTGTTACTTGCAACTTCCCACATTCAGCTACCTGTTACTTGCAACTTCCCACATTCAGCTACCTTTTACTTGCAACTTCCCACATTCAGCTACCTGTTACTTGCAACTTCCCACATTCAGCTACTTGTTGCTTGCAACTTCCCACATTCAGCTACCTGTTACTTGCAGCTTCCCACATTCAGCTACCTGTTACTTGCAACTTCCCACATTCAGCTACCTGTTACTTGCAACTTCCCACATTCAGCTACCTGTTACTTGCAACTTCCCACATTCAGCTACCTGTTGCTTGCAACTTCCCACATTCAGCTACCTGTTGCTTGCAACTTCCCACATTCAGCTACCTGTTACTTGCAGCTTCCCACATTCAGCTACCTGTTACTTGCAACTTCCCACATTCAGCTACCTGTTACTTGCAACTTCCCACATTCAGCTACCTGTTACTTGCAACTTCCCACATTCAGCTACCTGTGACTTGCAACTTCCCACATTCAGCTACCTGTTACTTGCAACTTCCCACATTCAGCTACGTGTTACTTGCAACTTCCCACATTCAGCTACCTGTTACTTGCAACTTCCCACATTCAGCTACCTGTTACTTGCATTTTCCCACATTCAGCTACCTGTTACTTGCAACTTCCCACATTCAGCTACCGGTTGCTTGCAACTTCCCACATTCAGCTACCTGTTACTTGCAGCTTTCCACATTCAGCTACCTGTTACTTGCAACTTCCCACATCAGCTACCTGTCACTTGCAACTTCCCACATTCAGCTACCTGTTACTTGCAACTTTCCACATTCAGCTACCGGTTATTTGCAACTTCCCACATTCAGCTACCTGTTACTTGCAACTTCCCACATTCAGCTACCTGTTGCTTGAAACTTCCCACATTCAGATACCTGTTACTTGCAACTTCCCACATTCAGCTACCTGTTGCTTGCAACTTCCCACATTCAGCTACCTGTTACTTGCAACTTCAAACATTCAGCTACCTGTTTCTTGCAACTTCCCACATTCAGCTACCTGTTGCTTGCAACTTCCCACATTCAGCTACCTGTTGCTTGCAACTTCCCACATTCAGCTACCTGTTACTTGCAACTTCCCACATTCAGCTACCTGTTACTTGCAACTTCCCACATTCAGCTACCTGTTACTTGCAACTTCCCACATTCAGCTACCTGTTACTTGCAACTTCCCACATTCAGCTACCTGTTATTTGCAACTTCCCACATTCAGCTACCTGTTACTTGCAACTTCCCACATTCAGCTACCTGTTGCTTGAAACTTCCCACATTCAGATACCTGTTACTTGCAACTTCCCACATTCAGCTACCTGTTGCTTGCAACTTCCCACATTCAGCTACCTGTTGCTTGCAACTTCCCACATTCAGCTACCTGTTACTTGCAACTTCCCACATTCAGCTACCTGTTACTTGCAACTTCCCACATTCAGCTACCTGTTACTTGCAACTTCCCACATTCAGCTACCTGTTACTTGCAACTTCCCACATTCAGCTACCTGTTGCTTGCAACTTCCCACATTCAGCTACCTGTTACTTGCAACTTCTCACATTCAGCTACCTGTTACTTGCAACTTCCCACATTCAGCTACCTGTTACTAGCAACTTCCCACATTCAGCTACCTGTTACTTGCAACTTCCCACATTCAGCTACCGGTTGCTTGCAACTTCCCACATTCAGCTACCTGTTACTTGCAGCTTTCCACATTCAGCTACCTGTTACTTGCAACTTCCCACATTCAGCTACCTGTCACTTGCAACTTCTCACATTCAGCTACCTGTTACTTGCAACTTTCCACATTCAGCTACCGGTTATTTGCAACTTCCCACATTCAGCTACCTGTTACTTGCAACTTCCCACATTCACCCTTGTGTTACTTGCAACTTCCCACATTCACCCTTGTGTTACTTGCAACTTCCCACATTCACCCTTGTGTTACTTGCAACTTCCCACATTCAGCTACCTGTTACTTGCAACTTCCCACATTCAGCTACCTGTTGCTTGCAACTTCCCACATTCAGCTACCTGTTGCTTGCAACTTCCCACATTCAGCTACCGGTTATTTGCAACTTCCCACATTCAGCTACCTGTTACTTGCAACTTCCCACATTCAGCTACCTGTTACTTGCAACTTCCCACATTCAGCTACCTGTTACTTGCAACTTCCCACATTCAGCTACCTGTTACTTGCAACTTTCCACATTCAGCTACCGGTTACTTGCATCTTCCCTCATTCAGCTACCTGTTACTTGCAACTTTCCACATTCAGCTACCTGTTGCTTGAAACTTCCCACATTCAGCTACCTGTTACATGCAACTTCCCACATTCAGCTACCTGTTGCTTGCAACTTCCCACATTCAGCTACCTGTTACTTGCAACTTCCCACATTCAGCTACCTGTTACTAGCAACTTCCCACATTCAGCTACCTGTTACTTGCAACTTCCCACATTCAGCTACCGGTTGCTTGCAACTTCCCACATTCAGATACCTGTTACTTGCAACTTCCCACATTCAGCTACCTGTTGCTTGCAACTTCCCACATTCAGCTACCTGTTACTTGCAACTTCCCACATTCAGCTACCTGTTACTTGCAACTTCCCACATTCAGCTACCTGTTGCTTGCAACTTCCCACATTCAGCTACCTGTTGCTTGCAACTTCCCACATTCAGCTACCTGTTACTTGCAACTTCCCACATTCAGCTACCTGTTACTTGCAACTTCCCACATTCAGCTACCTGTTACTTGCAACTTCCCACATTCAGCTACCTGTTACTTGCAACTTCCCACATTCAGCTACCTGTTACTTGCAACTTCCCACATTCAGCTACCTGTTGCTTGCAACTTCCCACATTCAGCTACCTGTTACTTGCAACTTCTCACATTCAGCTACCTGTTACTTGCAACTTCCCACATTCAGCTACCTGTTACTAGCAACTTCCCACATTCAGCTACCTGTTACTTGCAACTTCCCACATTCAGCTACCTTTTACTTGCAACTTCCCACATTCAGCTACCTGTTACTTGCAACTTCCCACATTCAGCTACCTGTTACTTGCAACTTCCCACATTCAGCTACCTGTTACTTGCAACTTTCCACATTCAGCTACCGGTTACTTGCAACTTCCCTCATTCAGCTACCTGTTACTTGCAACTTTCCACATTCAGCTACCTGTTACTTGAAACTTCCCACATTCAGCTACCTGTTACTTGCAACTTCCCACATTCAGCTACCTGTTGCTTGCAACTTCCCACATTCAGCTACCTGTTGCTTGCAACTTCCCACATTCAGCTACCTGTTGCTTGCAACTTCCCACATTCAGCTACCTGTTACTTACAACTTCCCACATTCAGCTACCTGTTACTTGCAACTTCCCACATTCAGCTACCTGTTACTTGCAACTTCCCACATTCAGCTTTGTGTTACTTGCAACTTCCCACATTCACCTTTGTGTTACTTGCAACTTCCCACATTCACCCTTGTGTTACTTGCAACTTCCCACATTCACCCTTGTGTTACTTGCAACTTCCCACATTCACCCTTGTGTTACTTGCAACTTCCCACATTCAGCTACCTGTTACTTGCAACTTCCCACATTCAGCTACCTGTTGCTTGCAACTTCCCACATTCAGCTACCTGTTACTTGCAACTTCTCACATTCAGCTACCTGTTACTTGCAACTTCCCACATTCAGCTACCTGTTACTAGCAACTTCCCACATTCAGCTACCTGTTACTTGCAACTTCCCACATTCAGCTACCGGTTGCTTGCAACTTCCCACATTCAGCTACCTGTTACTTGCAGCTTTCCACATTCAGCTACCTGTTACTTGCAACTTCCCACATTCAGCTACCTGTCACTTGCAACTTCTCACATTCAGCTACCTGTTACTTGCAACTTTCCACATTCAGCTACCGGTTATTTGCAACTTCCCACATTCAGCTACCTGTTACTTGCAACTTCCCACATTCAGCTACCTGTTGCTTGAAACTTCCCACATTCAGATACCTGTTACTTGCAACTTCCCACATTCAGCTACCTGTTGCTTGCAACTTCCCACATTCAGCTACCTGTTACTTGCAACTTCCCACATTCAGCTACCTGTTACTTGCAACTTCCCACATTCAGCTACCTGTTGCTTGCAACTTCCCACATTCAGCTACCTGTTGCTTGCAACTTCCCACATTCAGCTACCGGTTATTTGCAACTTCCCACATTCAGCTACCTGATACTTGCAACTTCCCACATTCAGCTACCTGTTACTTGCAACTTCCCACATTCAGCTACCTGTTACTTGCAACTTCCCACATTCAGCTACCTGTTACTTGCAACTTTCCACATTCAGCTACCGGTTACTTGCATCTTCCCTCATTCAGCTACCTGTTACTTGCAACTTTCCACATTCAGCTACCTGTTGCTTGAAACTTCCCACATTCAGCTACCTGTTACTTGCAACTTCCCACATTCAGCTACCTGTTGCTTGCAACTTCCCACATTCAGCTACCTGTTACTTGCAACTTCCCACATTCAGCTACCTGTTACTAGCAACTTCCCACATTCAGCTACCTGTTACTTGCAACTTCCCACATTCAGCTACCGGTTGCTTGCAACTTCCCACATTCAGATACCTGTTACTTGCAACTTCCCACATTCAGCTACCTGTTGCTTGCAACTTCCCACATTCAGCTACCTGTTACTTGCAACTTCCCACATTCAGCTACCTGTTACTTGCAACTTCCCACATTCAGCTACCTGTTGCTTGCAACTTCCCACATTCAGCTACCTGTTGCTTGCAACTTCCCACATTCAGCTACCTGTTACTTGCAACTTCCCACATTCAGCTACCTGTTACTTGCAACTTCCCACATTCAGCTACCTGTTACTTGCAACTTCCCACATTCAGCTACCTGTTACTTGCAACTTCCCACATTCAGCTACCTGTTACTTGCAACTTCCCACATTCAGCTACCTGTTGCTTGCAACTTCCCACATTCAGCTACCTGTTACTTGCAACTTCTCACATTCAGCTACCTGTTACTTGCAACTTCCCACATTCAGCTACCTGTTACTAGCAACTTCCCACATTCAGCTACCTGTTACTTGCAACTTCCCACATTCAGCTACCTTTTACTTGCAACTTCCCACATTCAGCTACCTGTTACTTGCAACTTCCCACATTCAGCTACCTGTTACTTGCAACTTCCCACATTCAGCTACCTGTTACTTGCAACTTTCCACATTCAGCTACCTGTTACTTGCAACTTCCCACATTCAGCTACCTGTTGCTTGCAACTTCCCACATTCAGCTACCTGTTACTTGCAACTTCTCACATTCAGCTACCTGTTACTTGCAACTTCCCACATTCAGCTACCGGTTACTAGCAACTTCCCACATTCAGCTACCTGTTGCTTGCAACTTCCCACATTCAGCTACCTGTTACTTACAACTTCCCACATTCAGCTACCTGTTACTTGCAACTTCCCACATTCAGCTACCTGTTACTTGCAACTTCCCACATTCAGCTTTGTGTTACTTGCAACTTCCCACATTCACCTTTGTGTTACTTGCAACTTCCCACATTCACCCTTGTGTTACTTGCAACTTCCCACATTCACCCTTGTGTTACTTGCAACTTCCCACATTCACCCTTGTGTTACTTGCAACTTCCCACATTAACCTTTGTGTTACTTGCAACTTCCCACATTCACCCTTGTGTTACTTGCAACTTCCCACATTCACCTTTGTGTTACTTGCAACTTCCCACATTCACCCTTGTGTTACTTGCAACTTCCCACATTCACCTTTGTGTTACTTGCAACTTCCCACATTCAGCTACCTGTTACTTGCAACTTCCCACATTCAGCTACCTGTTACTTGCAACTTCCCACATTCACTTTTGTGTTACTTGCAACTTCTCACATTCAGCTACCTGTTACTTGCAACTTCCCACATTCAGCTACCTGTACTTGCAACTTCCCACATTCAGAAACCTGTTACTTGCAACTTCCCACATTCAGCTACCTGTTACTAGCAACTTCCTACATTCAGCTACGTGTTGCTTGCAACTTCCCACATTCAGCTACGTGTTGCTTGCAATTTCCCACATTCAGCTACCTGTTGCTTGCAACTTCCAACATTCAGCTACCTGTTACTTGCAACTTCCCACATTCAGCTACCTGTTGCTTGCAACTTCCCACATTCAGCTACCTGTTACTTGCAACTTCCCACATTCAGCTACCTGTTACTTGCAACTTCCCACATTCAGCTACCGGTTACTTGCAACTTCCCACATTCAGCTACCTGTTACTTGCAACTTCCCACATTCAGCTACCTGTTACTTGCAACTTCCCACATTCAGCTACCTGTTACTTGCAACTTTCCACATTCAGCTACCTGTTGCTTGCAACTTCCCACATTCAGCTACCTGTTACTTGCAACTTCCCACATTCAGCTACCTGTTGCTTGCAACTTCCCACATTCAGCTACCTGTTACTTGCAGCTTCCCACATTCAGCTACCTGTTACTTGCAACTTCCCACATTCAGCTACCTGTTACTTGCAACTTCCCACATTCAGCTACCTGTTACTTGCAACTTCCCACATTCAGCTACCTGTTGCTTGCAACTTCCCACATTCAGCTACCTGTTGCTTGCAACTTCCCACATTCAGCTACCTGTTACTTGCAGCTTCCCACATTCAGCTACCTGTTACTTGCAACTTCCCACATTCAGCTACCTGTTACTTGCAACTTCCCACATTCAGCTACCTGTTACTTGCAACTTCCCACATTCACCTACCTGTGACTTGCAACTTCCCACATTCAGCTACCTGTTACTTGCAACTTCCCACATTCAGCTACGTGTTACTTGCAACTTCCCACATTCAGCTACCTGTTACTTGCAACTTCCCACATTCAGCTACCTGTTACTTGCATTTTCCCACATTCAGCTACCTGTTACTTGCAACTTCCCACATTCAGCTACCGGTTGCTTGCAACTTCCCACATTCAGCTACCTGTTACTTGCAGCTTTCCACATTCAGCTACCTGTTACTTGCAACTTCCCACATTCAGCTACCTGTCACTTGCAACTTCCCACATTCAGCTACCTGTTACTTGCAACTTTCCACATTCAGCTACCGGTTATTTGCAACTTCCCACATTCAGCTACCTGTTACTTGCAACTTCCCACATTCAGCTACCTGTTGCTTGAAACTTCCCACATTCAGATACCTGTTACTTGCAACTTCCCACATTCAGCTACCTGTTGCTTGCAACTTCCCACATTCAGCTACCTGTTACTTGCAACTTCCCACATTCAGCTACCTGTTTCTTGCAACTTCCCACATTCAGCTACCTGTTGCTTGCAACTTCCCACATTCAGCTACCTGTTGCTTGCAACTTCCCACATTCAGCTACCTGTTACTTGCAACTTCCCACATTCAGCTACCTGTTACTTGCAACTTCCCACATTCAGCTACCTGTTACTTGCAACTTCCCACATTCAGCTACCTGTTACTTGCAACTTCCCACATTCAGCTACCTGTTATTTGCAACTTCCCACATTCAGCTACCTGTTACTTGCAACTTCCCACATTCAGCTACCTGTTGCTTGAAACTTCCCACATTCAGATACCTGTTACTTGCAACTTCCCACATTCAGCTACCTGTTGCTTGCAACTTCCCACATTCAGCTACCTGTTACTTGCAACTTCCCACATTCAGCTACCTGTTACTTGCAACTTCCCACATTCAGCTACCTGTTGCTTGCAACTTCCCACATTCAGCTACCTGTTGCTTGCAACTTCCCACATTCAGCTACCTGTTACTTGCAACTTCCCACATTCAGCTACCTGTTACTTGCAACTTCCCACATTCAGCTACCTGTTACTTGCAACTTCCCACATTCAGCTACCTGTTACTTGCAACTTCCCACATTCAGCTACCTGTTGCTTGCAACTTCCCACATTCAGCTACCTGTTACTTGCAACTTCTCACATTCAGCTACCTGTTACTTGCAACTTCCCACATTCAGCTACCTGTTACTAGCAACTTCCCACATTCAGCTACCTGTTACTTGCAACTTCCCACATTCAGCTACCGGTTGCTTGCAACTTCCCACATTCAGCTACCTGTTACTTGCAGCTTTCCACATTCAGCTACCTGTTACTTGCAACTTCCCACATTCAGCTACCTGTCACTTGCAACTTCTCACATTCAGCTACCTGTTACTTGCAACTTTCCACATTCAGCTACCGGTTATTTGCAACTTCCCACATTCAGCTACCTGTTACTTGCAACTTCCCACATTCAGCTACCTGTTACTTGCAACTTCCCACATTCAGCTACCTGTTGCTTGCAACTTCCCACATTCAGCTACCTGTTGCTTGCAACTTCCCACATTCAGCTACCGGTTATTTGCAACTTCCCACATTCAGCTACCTGTTACTTGCAACTTCCCACATTCAGCTACCTGTTACTTGCAACTTCCCACATTCAGCTACCTGTTACTTGCAACTTCCCACATTCAGCTACCTGTTACTTGCAACTTTCCACATTCAGCTACCGGTTACTTGCATCTTCCCTCATTCAGCTACCTGTTACTTGCAACTTTCCACATTCAGCTACCTGTTGCTTGAAACTTCCCACATTCAGCTACCTGTTACTTGCAACTTCCCACATTCAGCTACCTGTTGCTTGCAACTTCCCACATTCAGCTACCTGTTACTTGCAACTTCCCACATTCAGCTACCTGTTACTAGCAACTTCCCACATTCAGCTACCTGTTACTTGCAACTTCCCACATTCAGCTACCTGTTACTTGCAACTTCCCACATTCAGCTACCTGTTACTTGCAACTTCCCACATTCAGCTACCTGTTACTTGCAACTTCCCACATTCAGCTACCTGTTACTTGCAACTTCCCACATTCAGCTACCTGTTACTTGCAACTTCCCACATTCAGCTACCTGTTGCTTGCAACTTCCCACATTCAGCTACCTGTTACTTGCAACTTCTCACATTCAGCTACCTGTTACTTGCAACTTCCCACATTCAGCTACCTGTTACTAGCAACTTCCCACATTCAGCTACCTGTTACTTGCAACTTCCCACATTCAGCTACCTTTTACTTGCAACTTCCCACATTCAGCTACCTGTTACTTGCAACTTCCCACATTCAGCTACCTGTTACTTGCAACTTCCCACATTCAGCTACCTGTTACTTGCAACTTTCCACATTCAGCTACCGGTTACTTGCAACTTCCCTCATTCAGCTACCTGTTACTTGCAACTTTCCACATTCAGCTACCTGTTACTTGAAACTTCCCACATTCAGCTACCTGTTACTTGCAACTTCCCACATTCAGCTACCTGTTGCTTGCAACTTCCCACATTCAGCTACCTGTTGCTTGCAACTTCCCACATTCAGCTACCTGTTGCTTGCAACTTCCCACATTCAGCTACCTGTTACTTACAACTTCCCACATTCAGCTACCTGTTACTTGCAACTTCCCACATTCAGCTACCTGTTACTTGCAACTTCCCACATTCAGCTACCTGTTACTTGCAACTTCCCACATTCAGCTACCTGTTACTTGCAACTTCCTACATTCAGCTACCTGTTGCTTGCAACTTCCCACATTCAGCTACCTGTTGCTTAAGTAGTCAGGATATTAAGTCCTGAACGTTCACATTGATAATCTCACAGAAATACTTTTTTCTGTGGTTAGACTTCCTGTCAACCGAAGTAATAAATGTTGGGTGATGCCTGGTTGGTATCAAGCAATGTGAATACATTTGACAGTTTTACTTTAGGTGTCTGGCGACTAAATGGAGCTGTTATGTGTGGACTGTGACGGTTCTCGGTTACACACCACTGAGGTCGTCTATATCGCCAAAACGCACAAGGCTCCAACCTCAAACTCTCCTCCGCCTAACCCACTTTGTGTCACCGGGATTGAGGAGTTTAATCCGAGACTGTTGGTACCAGTATGTAACGGCTCACAGACTTTACCTTAAGCGCTACATAAGTCACCGGTTCGCTCTGGACCGAGACGAGTCTTTTACAAGAAGACAACGGTTTTGCCCGTTCGACCTAAACTACCGAAGAACCTACCGAACGGAAAGGTTATCCTCAGAATACTTTCTGATTGGATCGGTCCAAGCAGTACAATCGGTCCTTTATCCACCCTCGGTCGGCCTTACCTAAGGGTCCGGACCCTCAGATGAGTAAACTGAACACCTTCGCCATATCGATATGAATGACATCATGTTCTCTAAGCTAATCAATGGCTGATGCTGAGCTTGGACTAAGCACATTCTTGCCGTAAATATTCAATGCCAAACGACCCAAGCCCCAGAGAAGATTCATTTTTTCCTATAACTCTATCCATTCACTGTATTCCTACGCATCTTTGTTTACATGTGATTTTTGCCTTGTAACCAAAAGATCGTGTATTTCAAAATTCTGAAAGGGTTTGCATGTTAGGAAATTCAAAATAATCTTCATTTGGATTAAGAGGTGTATAGAAAATTATAATATTTCATAATTATTTATCTGTTTATCATAACTGTTATAAAACCTACAAAATTTATATATATAATGGATTTTTCAAATAAGTCATAAATATTATACTATATTATAAAAATTAAATCCATAAACATCCATCTAGTTTTCAGCTGTAAGGATCAGTAAACGTCATTCGGTTGAAAGGATGTGAAACAGTTTTGACAGTTGACTGTGAAAGTAGAGGACTATATGTAACAAGATATGTTTATGCTGTAGGAGACCTAAGGAACGGCAATATTGTAATGAAGTGGACGAGAAATGTGTGTGCCGGACAGAAGAGATGTTATAATATTCAGCACTACTGCAAAGTATCAGCCAAAGTGTATTGCTCCCCGCTAAAAGAATAGCGTAGCTTCGTTGGCTCTGCACTATGCAAACTTGTCACTCCTACAACAGCGATATGTTTGAAAAACATTTTCAACGGCTCAGTATCCATACTATTAAAAGTTTTACCATTAATTAAAAGATTATAAAGATTGCTAACAACTCTTGTTTTTAATTTGAGTAATCAACCTATGCCATGATTGTAGATTTCAGCTACCTGTTACTTGCAACTTCCCACATTCAGCTACCTGTTGCTTGCAACTTCCCACATTCAGCTACCTGTTGCTTGCAACTTCCCACATTCAGCTACCTGTTACTTGCAGCTTCCCACATTCAGCTACCTGTTACTTGCAACTTCCCACATTCAGCTACCTGTTACTTGCAACTTCCCACATTCAGCTACCTGTTACTTGCAACTTCCCACATTCACCTACCTGTGACTTGCAACTTCCCACATTCAGCTACCTGTTACTTGCAACTTCCCACATTCAGCTACGTGTTACTTGCAACTTCCCACATTCAGCTACCTGTTACTTGCAACTTCCCACATTCAGCTACCTGTTACTTGCATTTTCCCACATTCAGCTACCTGTTACTTGCAACTTCCCACATTCAGCTACCGGTTGCTTGCAACTTCCCACATTCAGCTACCTGTTACTTGCAACTTCCCACATTCAGCTACCTGTTACTTGCAACTTCCCACATTCAGCTACCTGTTACTTGCAACTTCCCACATTCAGCTACCTGTTGCTTGAAACTTCCCACATTCAGATACCTGTTACTTGCAACTTCCCACATTCAGCTACCTGTTGCTTGCAACTTCCCACATTCAGCTACCTGTTACTTGCAACTTCCCACATTCAGCTACCTGTTACTTGCAACTTCCCACATTCAGCTACCTGTTGCTTGCAACTTCCCACATTCAGCTACCTGTTGCTTGCAACTTCCCACATTCAGCTACCTGTTACTTGCAACTTCCCACATTCAGCTACCTGTTACTTGCAACTTCCCACATTCAGCTACCTGTTACTTGCAACTTCCCACATTCAGCTACCTGTTACTTGCAACTTCCCACATTCAGCTACCTGTTGCTTGCAACTTCCCACATTCAGCTACCTGTTACTTGCAACTTCTCACATTCAGCTACCTGTTACTTGCAACTTCCCACATTCAGCTACCTGTTACTAGCAACTTCCCACATTCAGCTACCTGTTACTTGCAACTTCCCACATTCAGCTACCGGTTGCTTGCAACTTCCCACATTCAGCTACCTGTTACTTGCAGCTTTCCACATTCAGCTACCTGTTACTTGCAACTTCCCACATTCAGCTACCTGTCACTTGCAACTTCTCACATTCAGCTACCTGTTACTTGCAACTTTCCACATTCAGCTACCGGTTATTTGCAACTTCCCACATTCAGCTACCTGTTACTTGCAACTTCCCACATTCAGCTACCTGTTACTTGCAACTTCCCACATTCAGCTACCTGTTGCTTGCAACTTCCCACATTCAGCTACCTGTTGCTTGCAACTTCCCACATTCAGCTACCGGTTATTTGCAACTTCCCACATTCAGCTACCTGTTACTTGCAACTTCCCACATTCAGCTACCTGTTACTTGCAACTTCCCACATTCAGCTACCTGTTACTTGCAACTTCCCACATTCAGCTACCTGTTACTTGCAACTTTCCACATTCAGCTACCGGTTACTTGCATCTTCCCTCATTCAGCTACCTGTTACTTGCAACTTTCCACATTCAGCTACCTGTTGCTTGAAACTTCCCACATTCAGCTACCTGTTACTTGCAACTTCCCACATTCAGCTACCTGTTGCTTGCAACTTCCCACATTCAGCTACCTGTTACTTGCAACTTCCCACATTCAGCTACCTGTTACTAGCAACTTCCCACATTCAGCTACCTGTTACTTGCAACTTCCCACATTCAGCTACCTGTTACTTGCAACTTCCCACATTCAGCTACCTGTTACTTGCAACTTCCCACATTCAGCTACCTGTTACTTGCAACTTCCCACATTCAGCTACCTGTTACTTGCAACTTCCCACATTCAGCTACCTGTTACTTGCAACTTCCCACATTCAGCTACCTGTTGCTTGCAACTTCCCACATTCAGCTACCTGTTACTTGCAACTTCTCACATTCAGCTACCTGTTACTTGCAACTTCCCACATTCAGCTACCTGTTACTAGCAACTTCCCACATTCAGCTACCTGTTACTTGCAACTTCCCACATTCAGCTACCTTTTACTTGCAACTTCCCACATTCAGCTACCTGTTACTTGCAACTTCCCACATTCAGCTACCTGTTACTTGCAACTTCCCACATTCAGCTACCTGTTACTTGCAACTTTCCACATTCAGCTACCGGTTACTTGCAACTTCCCTCATTCAGCTACCTGTTACTTGCAACTTTCCACATTCAGCTACCTGTTACTTGAAACTTCCCACATTCAGCTACCTGTTACTTGCAACTTCCCACATTCAGCTACCTGTTGCTTGCAACTTCCCACATTCAGCTACCTGTTGCTTGCAACTTCCCACATTCAGCTACCTGTTGCTTGCAACTTCCCACATTCAGCTACCTGTTACTTACAACTTCCCACATTCAGCTACCTGTTACTTGCAACTTCCCACATTCAGCTACCTGTTACTTGCAACTTCCCACATTCAGCTACCTGTTACTTGCAACTTCCCACATTCAGCTACCTGTTACTTGCAACTTCCTACATTCAGCTACCTGTTGCTTGCAACTTCCCACATTCAGCTACCTGTTGCTTAAGTAGTCAGGATATTAAGTCCTGAACGTTCACATTGATAATCTCACAGAAATACTTTTTTCTGTGGTTAGACTTCCTGTCAACCGAAGTAATAAATGTTGGGTGATGCCTGGTTGGTATCAAGCAATGTGAATACATTTGACAGTTTTACTTTAGGTGTCTGGCGACTAAATGGAGCTGTTATGTGTGGACTGTGACGGTTCTCGGTTACACACCACTGAGGTCGTCTATATCGCCAAAACGCACAAGGCTCCAACCTCAAACTCTCCTCCGCCTAACCCACTTTGTGTCACCGGGATTGAGGAGTTTAATCCGAGACTGTTGGTACCAGTATGTAACGGCTCACAGACTTTACCTTAAGCGCTACATAAGTCACCGGTTCGCTCTGGACCGAGACGAGTCTTTTACAAGAAGACAACGGTTTTGCCCGTTCGACCTAAACTACCGAAGAACCTACCGAACGGAAAGGTTATCCTCAGAATACTTTCTGATTGGATCGGTCCAAGCAGTACAATCGGTCCTTTATCCACCCTCGGTCGGCCTTACCTAAGGGTCCGGACCCTCAGATGAGTAAACTGAACACCTTCGCCATATCGATATGAATGACATCATGTTCTCTAAGCTAATCAATGGCTGATGCTGAGCTTGGACTAAGCACATTCTTGCCGTAAATATTCAATGCCAAACGACCCAAGCCCCAGAGAAGATTCATTTTTTCCTATAACTCTATCCATTCACTGTATTCCTACGCATCTTTGTTTACATGTGATTTTTGCCTTGTAACCAAAAGATCGTGTATTTCAAAATTCTGAAAGGGTTTGCATGTTAGGAAATTCAAAATAATCTTCATTTGGATTAAGAGGTGTATAGAAAATTATAATATTTCATAATTATTTATCTGTTTATCATAACTGTTATAAAACCTACAAAATTTATATATATAATGGATTTTTCAAATAAGTCATAAATATTATACTATATTATAAAAATTAAATCCATAAACATCCATCTAGTTTTCAGCTGTAAGGATCAGTAAACGTCATTCGGTTGAAAGGATGTGAAACAGTTTTGACAGTTGACTGTGAAAGTAGAGGACTATATGTAACAAGATATGTTTATGCTGTAGGAGACCTAAGGAACGGCAATATTGTAATGAAGTGGACGAGAAATGTGTGTGCCGGACAGAAGAGATGTTATAATATTCAGCACTACTGCAAAGTATCAGCCAAAGTGTATTGCTCCCCGCTAAAAGAATAGCGTAGCTTCGTTGGCTCTGCACTATGCAAACTTGTCACTCCTACAACAGCGATATGTTTGAAAAACATTTTCAACGGCTCAGTATCCATACTATTAAAAGTTTTACCATTAATTAAAAGATTATAAAGATTGCTAACAACTCTTGTTTTTAATTTGAGTAATCAACCTATGCCATGATTGTAGATTTTATTTTTAACGGTCATAAGCATGAAAACCGTTATTATAAATAAATTAACATCTTAAACTCATAATGTTTTTATACACATTTCAATTGCAAACAATCATCTTCAGAGCCATATACTACAAGACTGACTAGAGTTAGTCTTGTAGTAATTTCCCCTGAAGATGATTGCTTTACAATTTGAATGTACATCACGATTTAAATAAAATATTTATGTGGTTAAGAGGTTTTATTTATTAAACCCACAACATTTGCTTCATGTTATAATGAAAACCGTTAGCTAACTTTACACTGGTTTGTCTGACTGACTGGCTCTTTAGAAAAATCACAATAACTCGTTTAAAAAGAAACTACAGTACAAAGACCCGATTAATCTTTGTTCCTCAATATAAACTCCTCTCTTTAGAATGTTTTATTTTACATTGTTTGTCTACTTTACAGTACGTTAAGCTATTAAACTAGTTTTGGGGAAAGTAATTACACACACACACACACACACCACTTTCATGCGCGCGCGTGCAAACACACACACACACACCACTTTCATGCGCCCGCGTGCAAACACACACACACACACACACACACACACACACACACACACACACACACATACACACACACGCGCGCGCACTCACACACGCACACACACACACACACACACATTTTCACGCACACACACACACACACACAAACAAACACACCACACCTTCACACACACTATACACTCATACATACACACACACAACACACACACACACACACACACACAAACACACACTACACTTCTACACATACTAAACACTCACACATACACACACCACACACCATACACACACACACACACACACACACACACACACACACACACACACACACACACACACACACACACACACACATACACACACACACACACACACACACACACACACACACACACACCACCTTCACACATACTAAACACTCACACATACACAACACACACACCACATAAACCACACACACACACACTACACACACACACACACACACACACACACACACACACACACACACACACACACACACACACACACACACTATACACTCACACAAACACTTACACACACACACACACACACACACACACACACACACATACTATACACTCACGCACGAGCACGTGCTCACCCACACACTTATTCGTGTTTACCTTTATAGACAACCATATTACAATATGGTTATAGTACATTTTCTTTGTAATTATGATTACATTTATTTGATTAGTAATGTACTGACCTCATGTTATAGTTAGACAATGGGGATCGCCACATCCCATCCCTATAGAAAATCCCCGTACGAAAAAGTTTCTGTTAAGGGCCTTACTGGTTAGTTTACTTATCCAATTTCCTAGTCTAATTGAATAGTGTAGAAATGCTTATTCAATCTCAGCGACTGGGATTTCAACGTAAAGGGGATTATTTAACAATACACAATCGTATATCTACTCGGGTTACATTTGTTTGCAAGGATTTTTCCATTAAGCATTTTAAAAAGTCAATTTTCTACATTTTAAGTAATAAATGAAAATTAAATGTGCCACTGGCCCAGTAGTTTTAATAAGTTTCCTACAAAGTATTGCACAAAGTCAAGTAATATCATGATGAAGTTATTTTGTCTGTTTCTTAAATATTTAACATTATTTTAAGAATAGTTAGTAATCTTTGAATCTCAAGTTTAATGTGTGATGCCCATACTTAAGCTAAATCTAGATAAATCCTTTCTAATATATAGCCTATCAGGAGCGAGAATTCCCATGTGGACAAATGTCACATGTAATTAATTAGTGCATACTAATTTATCGTTTCTGAGTAAACTGGACGTAACATGGACACAACTAGAAATATTGCTTTATATGTCTCTTTTGGATTATAAGGTAGAATCTAACAATACATTGTATGTATTAATGATTAAAATACCAATTTTATATTTATTACTGCTAATTAGTTCTTTTTTTAGTTACTGTGTTATTTATTATTAATTAGTTCGTATAAGATTTCTGCATTAGTTTCTATGACTTAGCTCTTATTTGGTTTCTATATTAATTCCTGTTAGTTAATTCCTATTTAATTATTTTTTTATGTTAGTGTTTTAACTGTTTCCTTTTTTAAATTCCTATTAAATAGTTTCTATTTAGTGTCTATTAATTAGGTTCTATTTAATTAGCTTATATCTAATTACTATTAATTAGTTTTTCTATTTGGTTCCCTGTTAGTTCCTCTTGATTAGTTTTTTTTTATTCCTTGTTAATTCCTAATAATTACTTCCTACTTAATTAGTTTTTATATTAGTATTTTAACTGTTTCCTTTTTTAAATTCCTATTGAATAGTTCCCATTTTTTGTCTATTAATTAGGTTCTATTATAATATCTCCTATCTAGTTCCTATTAATTAGTATTTCTACTTGGTTTGCTGTTAGTTCCTCTTGATTAGTTTCTATTTAGTGCTCAATTAGTTCCTAACAATGACTTCTTATCTAATTAGTTTCCATATTAATGTTATTAAACTAATTTCTTTTATTTATATTACTTAGTTCTAATTTAGGACATATTAAGTTTTTATTAACTATTAACTTATTAGTACTTATTACCTAGTTCCTATTTAATTCGTTCCTGTCCAGTTCCTGTTAATTAGTTGCTATTTATTTTCTATATAGTTCCTATTTATTTTTATTGATTTTATTTTGTCTCTATTTATTAGTGGCTGTTTATTTTCCGTATTATTTCTATTATTATTTATTTCATACCTACACTATTTGTAATAATTAGTTCTGATTATTTTTTATTTTATGTTTTTGAACATTGTTTAGATTCCGATCACTTAAAATTCCTAATTTTCAATTGCAACTATAAATCATGGTAATTGAAACATTCATTGAATGCTAAATTTTGATATCCTTAACATTCCAAATATTTAGTTTTTTTCTTTAAAATGAAAAACATCGTATAAGCTAATTTTTTTATTTCAAATAAATTAGTCGTTAAAAACTGTCTTTAGTATACACTTTATTCAAGCCTAGTTACAGTTAAATATATTTAAAATAATTTCTCATGTTTAATATCTAGTTATATCAAGTGGACAATCCATCACCGTTCGTAAGCTTCGCTCATCCTTGAGTGCAATTGAGACAGTTCTAGTTCCTTTTTCGGATAAACTTTGATTTATTTCCAGAAATAGCAATGAGGTGGTATGGTCATATATTGCCACGATAAATGTGCGTCGCGACCGCTCGATTTGTCAAAGTCTATCCTAATGAAATTGTTGTCGAGCATTTTTCCTATATAACTCTAAAACTCGATAAGACTCGATGCGTGAGCTTCCAGGAGAGAATATTTCTGACGAGGCTTCTTTGTCAGCTACAAACATTGATGACATTTTGTCAGTCGTAATATTCTTAGTGCATTTATTTGCACATGTCATAAATATGAATGCCTATTTTCTTAGAAAGTTATTATTAATTATTAAAACTGTTAAACTGAGGAAGTAACGTAGTTATTTCGGATTACCAAATACACTATTGTTCATTGGTAAATTAACTGTAATTATTAATTATTGTGATTATATTAAGAATAGGAGGGTTAGCCACGGACACTTGAGACTTTCACTTTATTCCTGGATACGTTACGGCTACAGTTCAAACCTTGCTAAATAAATCTCTGGTAAACCCAACCAACAGATGTTTGCCCCTATTATTGAGCACTGGGTAAATCGTCTGTGTTTTTCACGTGCCTAACCCTTACTTAACACACCTGCAAAAACGTAAATATCTCTTAACATTAATATCTACTGTCACCGGCGCACCAGAAGAGCCCCTATGTAGAAATGAGTCACGCTTGGTTTTCAGTTCTGCACATGCGCTATCGATGTACCCCTCCCCTTCAAACATAACCTAACAGTACGGTAGTTTTTAGTGTTATATTTTAGTAAGTAATACTGTATAAGTATTTACAGACAATAATTAATACGTACTAATTGTAAAAGAAAGGATAGACAAAGTAAATTATATATGATTTCGTTTCTGCATGGCAATTTTCTGTAAATCCGACGTTTTGTGTTAAAAATGTTGTTAGGAATAACCTAATCGTTTTGACCTTCCTTGGGCCAGAATTCTTCTTGTGTTCCGGTGACAGTACTTTCTAATTTAGGTGTGGCCTCCACACTTTTAACCAAAAAAAATTGTAATGACAAAATTTTATATCTTATTAGTCTATAAGATACCTGTGTATAAAATTAATAGAATTTTTTTCATTTTAAGTTAGGGTTTTTGATTAGCCTTGCAAAAGACAGTTATAGATGTTTTAAGGCGGAAAGCATTTTTATTTAAGCTACCATAAAGGATAAAAAAATCTTTGGGCTTTAAAAAATAACAGATCAAACTGCAGAGGTAAAGACGGAGTCAGACGCAAACAAGATGAAGAAATGTAAGATATGTAGAGCTGCAACTGGGGAATTCCCGACTCACTACGCATGTAATGGAGCTTTTGCAATATGAAATATTCAAGAACTTTGACAGGGTTCAGTAACAGTGTTGTTGGTATATTTCTATCTGAAATTCAGCCTTAAAGTTTTTAAAATATATATTTTTTTAAATTCAATTCTTTGATTAAAAAAGTTTAAAATTTGTCATGAGAAATCGCACATGTAAATCTAGGATTTAATAAGGCCCAAAAAAAATGTTCTTATAAACGTATTGCAGCTGATAACTGAAAAACTATCTATAAATAAAATGCCATTTAAAAACCTTAGAAACATGGCGGAGGTTTAAATATACAAATTTAAAACGAGTCCTTTCAACAAATTAGTTTTATCTTGTTCTACACAATTACCTCACGGCCGTTACTGCGTTGCGATAGCCGCGTGAAGGATATATTTTTGAAGTGATAAGTCCTATACGCGTGGTGAACAAAACATAAGATTAAATCCTTAATTTCGCATCACGCTATTTATGAAACGCATGCCTCACTTCATATATAAATATGAATATAAATATGAATATAAATTCCCGTCAAGTTACGCTAAAAGTGAATTAAATGATAACATGATTTCATGTAACAGCTGTCTTATAGGTTATGTTGTACCATAACCGTTTTACACGTAGATTATTATTAAATAGTTTTGATCAGATAATAAATATCTTAATTTGTTTAAATTTTGATAAATCTCAATACAAATAACTCAATGTAAAGGTAACAATAAGTTATGTATTTTAATCCAATTTTTAAAATGAAAATATTTTTAGGCCTATACTTTTTAAGAATTGATTTGAATTGAATTAGTTGAAAATAATTTGTATTTAGTAAACATCTAATAAATGTTTTTGTTGCCCACATTATTTTATTATTAACTACAATAAATATTATTTTATATTAAATACATTTCTCAGATAGAGGTGTAAAAATTGAATGAAAAATGTATATATTTTCGGGGATTTTTGTTGAACATTTTGCGGAACTATTAGCTCTATTTTGTTATCACTTCTGTCCAAGTGCCTCAACCAATTGTTTTTATATGAATAGATTTGACAATACGAATTTATTAAGAATATTTAATAGTTTAAATGGAAAATAAAACGTTAATACCAATTTCGTTTAGTTGTTAGGAAATTAAATTTTAGTATATATTCGTAATTTTCTTTTGTAGGACTTGCATTCTGCCGTACATATTGATATTAAGTACGCCAAATGTTTTATTTTTCCCAACGCATTAATAGCAATGTCGGTTGGAGTAAAATTCCAGAAATCGTTTTCTATTTCCAAACACAAGATCAGACTAAACAAGTTTATTCGACTTTAGCGACATGTGGTGTCTTTTGATGTTGACAGCCTGAAACTCCGTGGTTTATCTCATTGTCAATAAGTTTAAAATTCTACTTTCAACTTTCTTCAACTATTCAACTGTTTTTATTTGTTAGACTTTTGTACAAAGTTTTACATAACTTTCTTTAAAGCATGTAGTTCGCTTATTCAATAAATATAAATACGTATGTTACAAACGTGAATCTAATATTTCCAATATGTGTATGTAATTACATAAAATACATACAATCAGTTACATTTCTTTGCCTAATACTAGCCAAATCCGGAATTTTTTAAAATTTAAGTTCCCTCCTTTTAGAAGTTATTTTTATTATAATTTTAAGTTAATACATTATAATTAATTTAATTACTTCTATTATATTTACTGTTTACTTCTCTGGTTTTATTCGTGATATGATTTTTAAATAAATAAAATATAAAATATATTTTTCTATAAATGAAACATCAAAAAAAGTTAATACGGAAATCATTATTATAAACTTAATATTAGTACGTATTTATATAATGTACAAAAATATGTTTTTCAATATATATAAAGTGTTTGAAAACAATGATCTTGGCCCCATAAAGCAATCTGCAAAACGATCTCTCTTTTATTCCTTGTTAGATGCAATTACGTTCTTCTAACATAAGGGTAGGGCTAAAGTCAATTATTATCTGCAATTTAGTTATATTTTTGTTTATGTTGGTAGTACTGTCGTTTTGCGTTGACGATTATTGCTTTGTTTATTTGTCGTTATGTCTATGCATGTTTCAAACTTCTAGGTTAGTTTCGTTATCGCTGTCGTGCTGTTTATCATGACAGCTCTGCTTTCTATTGCTTTCTATTTGCACCATAGAAGAGCAACATTCAATAATCCGTTTTTGTGGTCGGAAGGTGTACCAGGGTCTGAAATTCATCGAAGATTTTTGGTACGGTATGTGAACAGTATTTTACCACAACGGAGTGTCCACGAATGGACTGAAGAATTGAAAAATGGTCGCACAAGTGCTGCACACAATGAAGGGGTAGTGTGTTTGGTAGTGTTTACCGCCACAAATGAGGAAAGCATTGAGTGTTCACGTGAAATGGTTCTCTTAGACAGACAAGTAACTATTGACGAAGTGGTACATCGTCTGCAAATTAGTCACGGTTCTGCTACGAAATCATCCACAACATACTTGGGTTTCATTAGGTTTGTGCAAGATGGGTCCGAAAATCAATTCACACAGTTACGCTTGAACTTCTGCCAAAAGCTTTTGGATCGCTATGGTAACAATTGGATTTCTTAGACAGGACCATTACTGGTGACGAAACATGGATCCATCATTACGAGACTTAGAGTAAACTGCAGAGTATCTTCTTCCTTTTTAATTCCATCACGATATCGCACAAAGTTTTAAAGATGCAGAAAAACTTTAAACAATTTGCCCACGTTATTTGGATTGAAGGGTATCAGTGTGTGGAAAAAGTCAGCATTTATTGGTGAGAATGAATAGTCGACACGCCCTACAGCAAGGTGACTCTCGGCACGTGATTCAAAGTTAGTTTGGGAGGGACAGATGGGGACTATTGGCTGCAACAACACAACCATAACCAAACCCACAGCCTAAAGCTGCCATCCAAACATAACATACAGCTGCGGGTTTAAGTTTGTATCTGGTAGAGCTGTTACTTCAGGTAAATCTAATTGTCCGGAAAACCATTTACGATAACGCTTTCATGTAAAGCTGTTAGACCCCTTCTTGGCCACTGAAGGGTCGTGTCAGTAATCTTCATCGACACAATTGAAACAAATGTTTCATAGTTGAACAAATCTCTAACGGTTTAGTACAGCATAGGTGTATGTTTTGCATATGCAGCGCCAATACTGTCATAAAAGTTTTTTGTGTAAAACATTTATGGATTTACAGCCTTGATTCTGGCATTTAAAAATATTTATGATCCTAGCTTTCAATAACAATTGAAAATAATAATATAACCGCAAGTTTTCGAACATAATTCAGGTTTTAATGTGGTTTAGGAATTTCAACGGACCTGAAACTTGTAGTTAGTATACAGTTAGTACTTCCCGTATTATACAGCCGCCTGCCTGAGGTTCTACCCGATAGACGGGGTGAAAATGTGTGTCAGGCTCTGATCACATAAGCTTAGGCCTGTGGTTTACCGACATAGTAGGCCTTATGGATACAATATGTTAATCATTAGTGAGGCCTCTGGATACTATATGTTAACCCTCGTCAGGCTATGCATCGGATACTATGTGTTATTGATCAGGTATTATGTGGTAATTTGTTGGGTAACTTGTAGGATAGTGTGTGATAGCCCTTTAGCTAAACTATGCATTGGATATAATGTGTTACAATTTGTAGGCCCTTGTCGGCTTAGCATAATATGTATGCAGGCTTACACACATGTTTGTTTAACGCAGTATGTAGGCCTAACATAGTATATACGCCTATCTATGATAGCATGCATGTTGGCTTACCATAGTATTTATTTGGTTTACACGCATGTTTATTGAACACACTATAAAGGGCAATCACGTATACTGGCTTAACATAGTATATAAGCTTATGTAGGATAGCATCCATGCTGGTTAGCATAGTATTTATGTAGGTTTACACGCATATCTGTTTAGCACAGTATGTAGGCTTAACGTATTATTTATGTAGGTTTACATGCATATTTGTTTAACACACTATATAAGCTATCATTCATCTCGGCTTAACATATTATATAGGCCTATGTGGGTAACGGGGATATTGGCCTAATACAGGATGTATATAGGTTAACCTGCATATTGGTTTAACAGCGTATATATGGCTATGTAGATTATATTGCATGCTGGTTTAACATAGTATATATGCCTGAATGTTGGCTTAGCACTGTATGTATATAGGTTGCGTAACTTTTTTAAATTATATTGTAGTATTTGTTGACCGTCATGGGCGTGATAGGTTATGCATTGGTAGATATACCCTATAGTACTTCCCATATTATTCGGTTGCCTGCCTGAGGCTCTACCTGGTAGACGAGGTGAAAATAGCTCAGATCATATAGGCTTTGGCCAGTGGTTTACCGTCATAGTAGGCACATTTAGGGATTCATGTAAGTCGGCTTAGCATAGTATGTGTGCGGGTTTACACGCATGTTTGTTTAACACATTATGTGTACTATCACGTATGTTGGTTTAACGTGGTATATACGCCTATCTATGATAACTTGCATGTTGGCTTAGCATCGTTTTAGGATCGTTTTATAACATATATTTATTCACGTTTTGTGATAGGCCTCATTATTAGTGTTTCTCCATATATACCTTTATATCTAGATACATTTACAGCTATAGGATATATCCATTGAGGCTATTTGATTATTTACATTGATTTCTGATTATATATATGTAGGCCTTGGTATGCCAATAGTACATAGTAAGTTGATACAGTAATCAAAACATAAACACGCGCCTAGATTCACAACGACACAGCCGTGCTGGTTTTTATGCCTGCTATAGCGGTCACCGATTGCCGTTGCGGTTTTAAGATAATGTGTTATGTCTGCATGTTTGCACATGTCAAGCACACGGTCAAGCGTATTCCCTCAAACGATAAGGCTTTGTCGCATTGTTTATTAATTTGCAGCATAGACAATTTTGAGTTTGGCAATCATAACCCTTTGCCCCTCTAGTTAGGGTGGGCCTAATACCTGCATAGAGTCGCTCGAACGCGGATACGTCATCAAATATATTAAATCTTTACGTGGGCTTGATAGGTTATGCGTTGGTAGATGTACCCTATAGTACCTCCCATATTATACGGTTGCCTGCCTGAGGCTCTACCTGATAGAAGAGGTGAAAATAGCTCAGGTCATTAGGGCTTTGGCCTGTGGTTTACAGACATAGTAGGCCCTAGTATGTCGGCCTTGCATAGTATGTATGTAGGCATGTGTATTTGTTTAACACATTATGTGGGCTATCATATATATTGGTTTAACACGGTATATAAGCCTTCACGTCTTACTGCGACCGTTTGCGTAGACCTACCGGGCCCCTGCAATGTGATTGGTCAATTCAACTTGTTGACTATTTGCACTCGGTGTATAATTGTTGGTCGGTTAAAATTAGTGTTTAGTTGGAACGTTGGTCGTTTGATCTAACCGATCATTTTTGGTAATTTCATATATTATTTGATAACCACCCCCACTTAATGTAAGATTCCAGGGTTACTTTACCTATGGGCAGTCTCCGGGATGGCTTTTACCTGAGGCCATGCTCCGTATAGACTATTCCTATGTCCTGGGTGGCTTTACCTCGAGCACGACTCCGCGGTTACTTTACCGAAGGTCTGCCTCAGTGGTAGCTTTACCTAAGGCCTGGGCGGCTTTACCTCAAGCCCGACTCCGCGGTTACTTTACCGGTGGTCTGACACCCGGGTGGCTTTACTTAGGGGCTGGCTTCGGGTTGGCTATACCTAAGGCCTGGCTCCTGTTGGCTTTACCTCTAGCACGACTCCTGGTGTGACTTTACCGAAGGTCCGACACCTGGATGGCTTTACCTAAGGGTCGGCCTAAGGGATGGCTTTACCTGAGGCCTTGCTCCACAGATAGCTTTACCTAAGACTTGGTGGAGGTATTTCTCTTGGTAGTTGATATAGCAACCATCCTAGCCCTGCTCTTGTGTAGCTTTACTTAAAGGCTGACTGCATTGTTTATTAATTTAGTAGCATAGACAAATTTTGAGTTTGCCAATCATATACCCCTGGGCCCCTCATCACCCAAATCATTTAAGGGTAGACCACTATAGTTAGGGTGAGCCTACTACTTGCCTAGAGTCGCTCGAGCGCTGATACGTCATCAGATAACCATTAAATCTTTCCAAAGTTACCCCACCACCGGAGCTATTCCTGGGTTACTTTACCTAAGCGGCCTTACTTAAGGGCCGGCCTCGAGATGGCTTTACCTCGAGCATGACTTCTAGGTGGCTTTTACCTAGGACCTCGATCATTTTTGGCAATCTGAAAACTACCTCTAGGTGAAACCGCCCACACAGCCTACCATAATGGACTCTAGACATATCCCGTACGGACTTTCGATCAAACCGATCGATTTTTGGCAATTTCATATTTTATTTAAAAACTACCCCTAGGTGAAACAACCCCCGCAGAAGTCCATATAGGGGTCTACACATATCCCGTACTGTCTGTTGATCCAGCCGATCGATTTTCGGCAATTTCATATTTTATTTAAAAACTACCCCTAGGTGAAACCACCCCTCAACCGTTGCGCTAATGCACTCTAAACCCACCCTATCGGTCAAGGCACGTTTTCCAAAATTTTTTCGAAAACTACCCCCCACCCCCAATCCACCCCCGGAGCTACCCCCGGAGATGGTCCTAAACGTAGCTGAGGTCACCCCCCATACGTAGGTTAGGTTAGGTTGGATCCATTTTGGCTGGCTTAGGTCAGTGGGTTAGAATTTATTTTTTTCGAAAAACTACCCCCTACCCCTCTAAACGTGGCCGAAACCACCCCTAAGGTTACGGTCAAGGCCGGGACGACCTTCAGCATCATCCAAAACTACCCCTATAGTCCTAGGTTACGTAGAGGCCGAGTTAGGGGTAGTTGTGCTCAACTGACCACCAATCTACTATCCATAATGAGGTGGAAAATTTTATATGATTCGTATTGGGTTTGTTTATTTATTGCATTAGTTTCTGTTTTGGTATACATACAAGCATTAACAACAATTTAGAAAATTTGCTTTTAAAACCACTGAGTCCAACCTCTACAACGCACCCTGGCGGACAATCTAAACAACCAATCGAGACATACATTCTCACTGAACATCAATAACAAAGGTATCTTCACCACAGTAGGGGAAAAAGACAATTTAAAGGTAAAAATCTTCCCCTCTACTCTTGAAGCTCCTAAGGTAACGTCCCTCCGATCTTTAAAACCAAGAACGCAGTCAGTTACCGGTTTTATTCTGATTTTCGCCCCAAGATACGAAAGCAAAAATATCTATCTCCATTTTAGTAGATGGCTATGTTACAAATTGGTTGCAAATGCATATTCCGATATTCTATGAGGCCGGTATGCATGCACAATGAATAATAATAATAAAATCACTTCATTACAATCCCAGGAGAAATCTAAACTGAAGCTTATTCTCTCTCAATGATATTGAAAATCGATAAACTGCACGAGTAACCTAGATTCCTAAATTAATTGCCAAGAAGGAAAATTGTCAAGTGCAATGCCCATTTCTTTTCCTTAGTTTATAATGAAACTAAATGGATTCTATTTTAAATCTTCAATTTAAAAGTCTCAAAATTAATTTTGATAATTATTGACAAAATGGAATTACAGAATAAATGGAAATAATATATTTGTCTATTGAATATTTTTAAAGTTAATGACTGATCACATACTAATTCATGATAATACAAATAATTTCAGACTATATTTGTTGTAGCGTGATCTGTGTGTCTGTGATCTGTCGTTAACCTTAAACACATTAAACAGCTATTAACAGATATTATATAATATTTATCTATGTCACTCATAAAACGATTGGCTGCAATAAGGAACTGCTGTTGTGAACTGGGGTTTCACGATATAATTTATTTTTCTAATTAATAAATTATTATAGCAGATTATTTTATATTAATTCGACGTGGCAAATATATATATATATATATATATATATATATATATATATATATATATATATACATTTCTAAACAACATATGTCTCCTACTACTTCATTCTTCTATTATAACTCGTAAAATGACATAGCATAGTCAACAAAATAACATGCAAATGGGCGATATATTGACAATCAGTTGTATATAAATAACAAATTAAATTCTACTCATCGAAACAGTACTTCTAGAGGGGTTAATATTTGGAATAATATATATAAGCCTACTCTCTGAAACAATACATTTTATAACAGTGAAAATCTTACAGGTTGAATAACATATTTGTAATCGACTAACAGACTTTTATAAAATGCTTGTTACCAGAATCTAATGATCGTTGTTACGCTTTATGTAAAATAGTTGCTAAATTGGTGTATGTGATCGCCTAACCGAGTTAAATAAAATCGTTACTACCAGGATCCTATGATTGTTGTTACTCTATACGTACAATAGTTGTTACATTGAGCTCTTGATCGCTTCACTGACTTAAATAAAGTTGTTACTACCAGGATCCTATGATCGTTGTTACACTACATGTACAATAGTTGTTACATTGATTTCTTGATCGCTTAACTGACTTAAACAAAGTTGTTACTACCAGTATCCTATGATCGTTGTTACACTACATGTACAATAGTTGTTACATTGATCTCTTGATCGCTTAACTGACTTAAATAAATTTGTTACTACCAGGATCCTATTATCCGTGTTAAACTACATGTACAATAGTTGATACATTGACCTCTTGATCGCTTCACCGAGTTAAATAAAGTTGCTACTACCAGGATCCTATGATAGTTGTTACTCTATACGTACAATTGTTGTTATATTGATCTCTTGATCGCTTCACTGACTTAAACAAAGTTGTTACTACCAGGATCCTATGATCGTTGTTACGTTATATGTACAATAGTTGTTATATTGATCTCTTGATCGCTTCACTGACTTAAATAAAGTTGTTACTACCAGTATCCTATGATCGTTGTTACACTACATGTACAATAGTTGTTACATTGATCTCTTGATCGCTTCACCGACTTTAATAAAATTGTTATTACCAGGATCCTACGGCCGTTGCTACACTTTATGTAGAATAGTTGCTACATTGATGTCTGTGGTCGCCTAGCCAAGTTAAATAAAATCGTTACTACCAGGAGCCTATGATTGTTGTTACTCTATACGTACAGATGTTGTTACACTGATCTCTTGATCGCTTCACTGACTTAAATAAAGTTGTTACTACCAGGATCCTATTATCGTTGTTACGATATATGTACAATAGTTGTTACATTGATCTCTTGATCGCTTCACTGACTTTAATCAAATTGTTATTACCAGGATACTACGGCCGTTGTTACGCTTTAATGTAAAATAGTTGCTGTGTTGACATCTGTGATCGTTTCCCCGAGTCAAATAGTTTTTTTGCCGGGAACCTATTATCATTGTTATGCTTTATGTAAAATAATTCCTTCATGGAAGTCTGTGATCTCCTAACACAATGAAATAAAATGGTTGTTCCGGAATTATATTATCGTTGTTACGCCATATGTAAAATAGTTGTGTTGTTGATGTCTGTGATTGCCTAGCCGAGTTAAACAAAATGGCTGTTACCAGGTTCGTATGATCTTTGTAAGGCTTACTGTAAAATAGTTGTTATATTGGCGTCTGTGATTGCCTAACCGAAATAAATAAAATTGCTTTTATCGGGATCCTATTATCGTTGTTACAATGTATGTACAATAGCTGTTACATTGGTAACTGTGATCGTTTCACCGAGTCAAATAGTTTTTGCAGGGACCCTATGATCGTTTTTATGCTTTATGTAAAATAATTGTTATTTGATGTCTTCAGTCGCCTAAGCGAAGTAAATCAAATGTTTTTACGGTATCCTTTGATCGTTGTTACACTTTTACATTTACTCCACTGACATCTGTGACCGCCTAACCGAATTGAATAAAATTGCTGTTACCAGGATCCTATGATTGATATTAGGATTTATTTAAAATAGTTGCTATAAGATGTTTGTGATCGCCTAATAATAAAATAGCTGTTGTCGATATCCTATAATCGTAGTTACGCTTTATGTAAAATAGTTGTTACATTGGTATCTGTGATCGCTTCACCGGGTTAAATAAAATGTCTGCTATTGGAATTATATAAAAATTATTGTTATATTGTGATTTTATTCGCTATTGCCGCGTTGTATATGTTCTTACTAAAGTAGCTTATTGTGGTTTTTGCTAAAGTGTGATCTTTCGAATCATGGTTGTTCCTATCTGTGAGTGTACATTGTAACAGTTAATTCATAGAAATACTATTTATATCCAATAGCACATAGAGTCCATGATATCATGCTATAATTTCTTACCGTGTTGTTATGATATTTGTCATCATGATGCCTTCATCGTTGTTACCGCATTACTTTATACCTTGTAAAGTTTTTCTTTTGTATTGCCGCCAAACAGCCGGTAATTAGCGCAAGTAGTTGCTAATGGTTCGATGGAGGGCAGCACACTACGGTCTACGTTTATTATCAGCTGTTCTCTACGTACTTGATTTTTCCGGTTTTTATTTTAATTGAAAGAACAAGTCAAATAGAGAGTAGAAGAAGAGAAGTCAAACTGTGCGTGCCGTTAAGGACCAGGCAGGAACAGGCCAGTCCTAACGGTGACCAAGGGATCAATCTCCGATCGATCGGATTTACCGCAAGAGATCCAGCTACAACGACACAAAAATGTAAAGTTTCCAATATTTTAAAATTATATATATATATATATATATATATATATATATATATATATATATAACCCCTATAATAAGTATGAGCTTCGCCCACGATAAATAGCACGAGGTAGGCTATTTGTTGAAATGGGCTATTTCCTTTTTGGGGTGTCTCTTTCTAAATTTTTGTGGGGTTCATAACTGTGTTATTTAGCCTTCCTACGGCGGTGTCACAACCTATGTTAACGTTTCTGTGTTACACAGTGGTTCATTACCTTGTTACATATGATAATTCTTAGTGTAATGCATGCAATTGTATTTACCGATAAAACTCCTGTCGTTGTCGTCGTTACTGTGTTTTACAGACCGCAAAACGTAAATTATTTATATTCAGATTTTTTATATGTAAAAAACCTATTATTTTAAGATTTTAAAGCAACCTGTCTCATCGCATTAACGTTTTTCATCGATATCAACCCCCGTCTTCAATTTAATTTTATTTTTGAATTTTGTTTAAAATATTGTATTTATAATACTTTCTTATTGCGCTAAATTTTGAAAATAATTTGACCAAGTTATAGAAAAGGTATCGCTGGTAATTAAAATACAGAAAGTTAAAAACAATTTAGTTTTATATTTTTATAGAAGAGCTACTTTCATTGTAAGTATTCAGCAACATTAATGGAGATATTCAGGGAATAAATAATCTTTCAGTGTATTAACCCTAACAGGATATTTTTATTAGGAACTAAGTTTAGTCTACCCATACATCGTGTTTTCTTCCTCTCTAATGAATACAATATTTTATAATGAAATATAATTAATAGTTTATTCATTCGATCAAACACATATTTAAAGATCCCTCTTATTAAGTGGTTATTCTCCTACTTTTTAATAATCCCATTTAGTTTATTCTATTTTAACCAAGGCGTTGTAGGCATAGAGGCAAAGAATTAACTCTTTGTCTTTTGTGTAAACCTCTACTCTGGTCTTGTACTCGCCGACCATAGCAGCAAGGAACACATCCGAAGCGAGGGTTGTTACTGGAAGATCTAGTCGATCTATTTTATACCTTTTCTGAAATTAAACTTATTGATTTAGTTAAATCAATTGAAAAATTACTTTATAACATTCAACTTTAACAAAAGTCACTTCCTTCTTAGCTCAAGAAAGAAAATCTTCATTATAGTTACTTTTTAATAAATAATTACATAATGGATATAAATACACTAATATAAACTATGCGTAGAAACCGACACATAGCCTAAAAAGTAAAATCAACTGTTTTTCAAAAACATATGTTATCACTTATTTTAAGCAAATGGGCAAAATAACTACATTGCATACCTTGACTTGCCCCTTTTGTGGAACGTTTTTCTACCATATAAAACTAAAGTTAGAAAGTTAAGTTTATCAATGAATTATATTTGAAAAAACTGCATTAACATCGAGATTTCCCTTCAAGTTTGAAAAAAATATATTTTACTTTGAGTGGATTAATAAAAATTATTTTATTAAAGACAGAAAATGTATATACATATATATGTATATATGTATATTTATTTACTTACACACACACACACACACACACACACACACACACATATATATATATATATATATATATATATATATATATATATATAACGTGTGTAAACCCATAATAGAAATTGAAAAAAAAAACTTTACCGTTAACTGTCCTTTAGAGAAAAATATTGTTTTCAAATCTTTAACAAATATTTAAATTTTAAAAAAGTTTTAAAATTATTCTACTTTAATTGTAGTTCTAGTAACGACGGAGAACTCACCTTAGGAATAGGGCAGCTGCTAATATTTAATTGCTTGTTAAAAGGAGTGAGAAAGTGGTTCTTTCGTGTGAGATATCGGCATGCATTCATAAACCTCGTTCTGAATACGTATTCCCAATTGTTTTCTCTCAGCCGCATGTGGCGGCATATCATCTGTAACAAGCACTAGTCATAATTTTCAGAGTAATCCCAGTTGTTCTCTCAGACACATGTAGCAACATATCATCTGTAACAAGCACTAGTCATAATTTTCAGAGTAATCCCAGTTGTTCTCTCAGCCACATGTAGCAACATATCATCTGTAACAAGCACAAGTCATAATTTTCAGAGTAATCTCAGTTGTTCTCTCAGCCACATGTAGCAACATATCATCTGTAACAAGCACAAGTCATAATTTTCAGAGTAATCCCAGTTGTTCTCTCAGCCACATGTAGCAACATATCATCTGTAACAAGCACAAGTCATAATTTTCAGAGTAATCCCAGTTGTTCTCACAGCCACATGTAGCAACATATCATCTGTAACAAGCACTAGTCATAATTTTCAGAGTAATCCCAGTTGTTCTCTCAGCCACATGTAGCAACATATCATCTGTAACAAGCACAAGTCATAATTTTCAGAGTAATCCCAGTTGTCCTCTCAGCCACATGTAGCAACATATTATCTGTAACAAGCACAAATCATTATTTTCAGAGTAATCCCAGTTGTTCTCTCAGCCACATGTAGCAACATATCATCTGTAACAAGCGCAAGTCATAATTTTCAGAGTAATCCCAGTTGTTCCCTCAGCCACATGTAGCAACATATCATCTGTAACAAGCACAAGTCATAATTTTCAGAGTAATCCCAGTTGTTCTCTCAGCCACATGTAGCAACATATCATCTGTAACAAGCACTAGTCATAATTTTCAGAGTAACCCCAGTTGTTCTCTCAGCCACATGTAGCAACATATCATCTGTAACAAGCACTAGTCATAATTGTCAGGGTAATCCCAGTTGTTCTATCTTTGAATTATGTGACTGCATATCAACTGTAACAAGCACTAGTCATATTTGTCAAGGTGATCCCAGTTATACTGTCATAGCTTCATGTGGCGACATATCATCTGTAACAAGCAATAGTCATAATTGTCAGGGTAATCCCAGTTGTTCTGTCTCTGCCTTATTTGGCGGTATATTACCTGTAACAAGCACAAGTCATCATTTTCAGAATAATCTCAGTTGTTTTGGCTTTGCCCTATGTGGCGTTATATCATCTGTAACAAGCCCAAGTCATCAATATCAGGGTAATCCCAGATGTTCTGTCTTGTCTTTATTTGGCGGTATATCACCTGTAACAAGCACAAGTCATGATTGTCAGAGTAATCACAGTTGTTTTGGATCAGCCTCATGTGGCGGCATATCATCTGTAACAAGCACGAGCCATAATTGTCAGGGTTATCCCAGTTGTTCTGTCTTTGCCCTATGTGGCGGCATATCATCTGTAACAAGCACAAGTCATCATTGTCAGAGAAATCCCAGTTGTTTTGTATCAGCCTCATGTGGTGGCATATCATCTGTAACAAGCACAGTCATCATTGTTAAGGTACTCCCATTGTACTGTCTTAGTTTGATGTAACGGCATATCATCTGTAACAAGTACAAATCATCATTGTCAGAGTTCTCCCAGTTGTAATGTCTTAGCCTCATGTGGCGGCTTACGATCTGTACTATGCACAAGTTATCATTGTCAGAATAATCCTAGTGTTTCTGTCTTAGCCTCATGTAGTGGCATATCATCTGTAGCAAGCACAAATCATCATTGTCAGGGTTCTCCCAGTTGTACTGTCTTAGCCTCATGTGGCGGCGTACTATCTGAACTAAGCACAAGTCATCATTGTCAGGATACTCCCAGTTGCTCTGTCTTAGCATCATGTGGCAACTTATCATCTTGCCACAAGTTCAAACCATCATTTTCAGGGTACTTCCAGTATTCTGTCTTAGTTTCTTGCATCGTCATACCACCTTCAACAAGCACAAGTTAATCATTGTCCGAGTACAACCAGTGGTTCTTTCTAGTTTTAAGTAGCGCTTTACCACCTAATACAAGCACAAGCTATCAACTCTCAGTTGCTCTGTCTTAGTTTCATGTGGCGTCAATACCACCGTTAACAAGCACATGCAATCATTGTCAGGGTACTCCCAGTTGTTCTGACTTAGTGTCATGTAGCGTCATACTACTTGTAACAAGCTCAAACCATCAATTTCAGGGTACTCTCAGTTGTTCTGTCTTATTTTCATGTGCCACAATACCACTGTAACAAGAACATGTTATTATTGTCAGGATTTCCACTGCAAAACGTGAAGCAACACCGCCAAAACACTCTTCCAACCCTTTTCGCGATACTTTAACAACAGTTTCAAGTGTCTTTGATTATGCTACTATGTTTAAATTGTTTCTTAAGTAGTACTGTTGTATGGGGGAATGGGGTATTCTGTACTGTACTTATTTTGAAATGTGTTGGTTAGTTTTTGTGTTTTTGGTGATTTATGTAGTAAAATAAAATTAGATAAGCTGTTTAAGAATCATTATAAATTATTTTTGATCAGTACTACTGAAGATGATCACTGTGTGCTCGAAAAGAACGTAGTTTTGTAGTAAAATAAAAGATTTTTATATTGTGGTTTGTGGGTTTTTATTTATTTAATTAAAATTAGTCCACTGTGATAGAGAGATTTATTAATAGTGACTTTAGATCTATACTCCACGAACTCAACTATCAATGTCCAAAGAATACTATAACAAAGGAATCAACAATATTAAATACCTATTATACAGGAAAAATTTATATACTTTGGAATGAGTTGAAACTTTTTAAAATATACAATGGGAGGAAAGCTAAATTTGTCACATTAACAAAACCTCAAGTTAGATAGCTAAAACATTACAAAACAGGATACAGAATAGCATTGAAACCTAACAAACTGCAACACAATATACAATTTTTACTGTAAAATATTCTACATCAACCATCAGGTTACTGGTAAACACATACATTCTATTGAGAGCGATACAGACTCCTGCTAAGTATAAACAAAACCATAACCTAGAAACTCTCGTCATGAACAAAAAGAATTAGTCTACTACATCTCAACATACTAAAACAATATGAAATTAAAAATTTACCAAAATACAAAACAAACATATTTAATGCACAAATCCAATATAGATTGACAAGAAAATCTACGAGTATCCCTAACCCTCGAACGTGTTGAATTTATTCTAACAATTAAATTTACTAACAATTAAGTAAATTGGCATTTAAAATCCAACATAACTTAAATTCAAGCTGTGGCTAAATGAGTATAAATGAGCATTTTGAAGATGATTCATCGGTTGCGAAGATTCACTTCCTATTGTT